>JAJOOF010001091.1:0-29832 GCA_029582545.1 Solanum lignicaule | reverse complement strand
ACTGCTTCACGGAACCGTTCGACGACTCGCCAACTGCTCCTTTCTATCGCCGACTTGATTTTGTCCTTCAGAGCTTGGCACACTGGAACATTAGGTGAGACAATGACCATTTAGTGATTCGCCCAATGGATTAGGTGATCCTTAGGCCTTCTTTTCTTTGCTCTTTCCGTTGCCTTGTTCCTTTTTTATCATTAGTGTCCATGCTTTGTTCCTCAATCCAAATACCTGAAAATAAAGGATTTACTTCAGTTATTGGCACAAAATATACATTTGAGGACACTAAATCTATTAAAATAAAGCCCTATATGAGTCCAAATTGTGGATTCATCAACACCCCCAACTTAAACTTTTGCTTGTCCTCAAGTAAAACTCAAGTTCAGCAGTTCAAAAAGGTTGTCTCAAACAGTGCTACACAAGACTCAATCATGAATGCACACAAAAAGACTCAACTTACTCATGCAACGATCAATTGTGCACTCAAAGATTCAAGTTGTGACTCACCATTATCAAAGAATATCAAGCTCAACAAAGGTACTCAAATGCCCTCACACAAAGAATGATTCCATATTCACACACAATGGTTCAACAATTTAAAGTTCCGAAATCAAATGCAACAGTCACAATCACAAAGATGAACACAATGCATGACTTCACCCATAGGTTTGCTCGTATTTTCCAATCAACCCTTGTTTCAGCTCACTTAAGATCAAAAAGGTTTTTTTAAGGCTTGTAATAGGGTTGAGTGCAAATGTATGGTCATTTAGGCTCAATGGTTGTAATCCTCATGAAATGTGGTGTGAACAACACTTTGTTTCCTTTACTTCATCATTTTCATTCGTGCTCACAAGTCATCCCATTATTCACTTCCCATGGACTATTGTAAACCCCATTTTCTTTGCACTTTCACAACTTTATTCCACAACTTTTTCATTCGTTTTCTTTTTCATTATTTTCTTCTTTTTCTTTCTTTTTTTTTTTGTATGGAGGGGTTCCATTTTTCTCAAAACCATGGGTCAAAGGGGACTTTCTTGCACTTCTTGATTTACCTTCTCTTTTCACCACACCCCAACTTAGGCTTTTGGCCTAAGTTGGCTATTCAAACAAACCACAAATCATGAGGATTATGGATAATGGATCAACAAAGGTCACAATCTCATCAAGTTTCTTCCAAGAAAAGGTTAAGGCTCAAAGGATGTTCAAACGGAGTTCACACACTCACAAGGTAGGCCACAAAAGAGGTATAATGTCAAATTGTTTCACACTCTTCAAAGTTGCCTAAGATAATATCAAGAGATTGCATCACTTAGTCAACTGGACCAACGGGGCAAATTCTAGGTGTCATCATACATGATTCAGGGTAAGCTCATCACACAAGGCATTGACACCAATGTCAAAAAAGACTCCACACTTTCGTTAGTGTGCGATATTCATCACAAGATACTCAATTCGATACTTGGCTAGTCACAATGAGATGCAAAAAGTTCACATATTGCCTATACAACTTCATTTGGCCTCATCGTAGCTACACATTCATTTTTGTTCGATTTTGAGCACTATTCAAGTCATCGGTATTGATCAAGACCGACACTCAAATTTGCAAGAGAACAACCACATTCAAACACATACAAGAGGTGGCAGAACTTTTTTGGAAGGGTCTAAAAATCATTTACAATTCAAAACAAGGAGTCACAAGCTCAATCATCCACAAAAATAGTGTAACACACAATTATAGCTCAAAACCCAAATATATACACAAAACCAGTCACAAAAGGTGGTCCTCACCCCACCACAAATAAAAATAATTTGTCCTCAAATATAGTCAAAATAATCCAAAAGTCAAAAAGTAAGACAGAGAGGGAGGTAAAGAAGGGACCCTGTCTACTCAGTCACTCCATCTATCTGGGCATCAGTGCCCGGTGCATCAATTTGAACTTGGGCATCAGTATCCGGAGTCATCTCAGAAGGGATAGTAGCTGCACTAGGATCAGCCAAGGGTGTATCATTCAAAGAATCCTGCACAACTGAATCTACCATGGCCTCCTCAGTCTCAGTAAGGCCCTCATACGAAGCTTCCTCAGCAACTTCCAACATCTCCTCATCCGTCTCCACCTCAGACTTGGGATCAGCTGCCTCCTCCAGTCTAACCTCATCTCCAGTGGTAGCCGGAGGCATATCTAGTACATCTAGGATCTCCACCATCCCAAAAATCATGGACATGTCGGTGGAATTTAGCTGATCCACATCACTCCTTAACATAGCAATAACGGCCTTTAAAGCCATCACCTCCTCGGTGGCCAGTTGGCCACGCTCACACACCGCTATACTAGCCGCAAGGGCATCAATGGTAGCGCTCAATGGCGTCACAACATCAGCCAGGGCAGTATGAATTATTCTTGGAATGGAGGCCTCAAGTCTGGCAGCCCGACGATCGGCAAAATGGGCAAGCTGCCCCATCCGGAGTAATGCAGCCTGAGTGAGCGGGGTCTGGGTGACAGCAGCAGCAGGTCTAGGAGGCGGTGTAGCAGTAGAAGAATTAGGGATGTCAGAAGGTACATCACAAGAAGTACCTGAAGGCTTAGGGGCCAGAGTAGGCAAAACTGCCTTTGCAGGTAGTGAGTCTGTGTCCACAACCGGGGAAGAATTCACCGGGGCTGCCTTCTTCTTCTTCTTCTCTGCCTCATCTTTCAAATATTCTACCTCTATCCTCTGGATATCGGTAGAGGATGTGGGTATCATTTCCACATCCTTTTTTGCATCTCTTGGAACTTGAGCCCGTTTGCATAGCTCGGTGATCAACACCGGGAAGGGAAGTGAGGTCTGGCGCTGCTTGGCCCTCATGACCATCTTCTGTGCTATAGTGATCCACAGATTTTTCCTTGTCTCCTTGATGATGCAACGAGGACAGGTTGCCTTGGCTAGTTGGAGGATCGACTCGTTCTGGGATGGCATGATAGTGCTGCTGATGAAGCCAAACTAGAATCGGGCAGCTATGTTTAGATCTTTCTTTTCAATTGGTGCTCCGATCTCCAACCACTTGTGAGTATCGTTTAATATAAGCGGGACCAACCATTTCTTCATATTATCTAGAGTCTTTGTCCTAATCAGATACTGGCACTCGTCATCAATGTCATCGGGACAATCTAGGATAACATTAATAGCTTCATTGTCACCATTAACCTTCTTTCCCCGGACAACTACATAGTCAACCGGTTTGAATGATGCTACTTGCTTCTTCCTCTATGGTATCAAGGCTCCATAAGAAGCATAGAACTCCCAGACCCAATTTGGAATATATGGGCCACGGGGCTTGGTGAAGATCTAAAAATTATAAGACTTCAGACAGCTCATAATCTCTGGGTACCTGTCAATCACTCCATCTGTGGACAGACGCTTCTCCTCAATAATCTTCCTAGCCCCTCAGTTTTTAATCTGTTCATAGACTTGGGGGGAGGACCCTGAACTGGTGGTGCAAGCACCACTGCCTGTTCTGGAACTGGAGGAGAAGTGGTGGTGGGCTGAGGATTCCTGATCCTAGATGGATCATTCATCCTTTTGGACCACAGCTCTGCCCTCTGTGCTGCTATTAGCTTATCATCATCAGAAGCTAGAGTCTGACGCTCCTGGTGCTCACCCTCACTCTCAGAAGTGGTGAGGTGAGTGGCATAGATCCCGTCACTATCGGAGCTGACCTCCAGTGACACATGTGCCTTCTCTTTGCCTTTGCCTTTCCCACCAGTTGTGGGAAGTTTGGTAGCCTTACCCCTAGATGCAGTTGTATCCTCATTGAGTGTATTCCCCTTAGCTTTCTTTCGGGGTGGCATGTTCCTACCTGAAACCTTTGGTCTAGCCATGTCAACAAAACATCGGGAAAAAAAATTAAAAATCATTCAATCAAATGTACAGAGAAATAGTTGTAGACAGACTTACCCAATCGGTCGGTGAGTCGCTGAATCACTTTGGCTAGCTAGATCAGGCTCGCCAAAAGAACTTGCTATAAATTCTCAGAAAAATTTGGCATGTCAGCGATGGGAAGATCTTTCGGTGAATCGCCGACAACATTCGGCGAGTTAGGATTAGCCCACCAAAAGTTACAGTGCAATTTAAGGTACATGGGTGCAGACAAAGGGCTATCAAGAAGACTTTCGGCGACCTCAAACTTCTCGCCAAAAGTTACAAAACCAAACTACTCATTTCACACAAAATTAAAGGCGAGAAGGGGAACTTCGGTGAATCGTCGAGTCGTTCGACGAGCTCGACCCAGCTCGCCAAATGACCCAACGTGCCTACTTTCAACCCAATTTCTCGAATTCAACCCCGCAACCCCCGAAAGCAAAATCAAAGCATGCACTTATTAAATTAAAGCAAGACCCATTACACCCATTACCCCAGGATACTCAGACTTCTCCCAGTATTGCCAAATTTGGCCATTTGACAACTTTTGCCCTTAAGAATGATGTCACCCGCTCTATCATTGGGAAAATTACGTCATTTGGCACAACTATGGGTTACTCAGACTTCACCCGACTAGACCCAATAACATGCAAGCACAACCCCACAATATTTAATCGATTTTAAGGCAGAAAATCATGGGAAATATCAATATAATCATTTCGGGCAGGGTTATCAAATTAAAATAGGCATTCAAACATACTAACACTATCAGAGAGTCCCAGCACACAACAACATGATAAGTTCATTTTCATAAGAGTACAAATTCGATCAAACTAAACTCGGGATTCGGAAAACCAACCTTAAATGCCGATTAAAATGATTGAAATGCTAGACGGCTGATGAGTCCACAAATTGGACTCATTTAGGGATTTATTTTAATAGAAATAGTGTCCTTGAATGCTTGTTTTATCTCAATACCTAATTAAAATGCTGAAGTTTCAGGTATTTGAAGTTTTAGTTGAGGCATAGACACTTAGGCGCAAAACGGAGCAAATAGGGCTGAAAAGAACAAGAAATGGAATCCTGCGGATCGCCGAGTTCAACTTGGCGAGTGGCCGAAATGACATGAAACGCCCTTCGTTCCAGTACGCGAAGCCTTGAAGAAAGTGGATCAAAAGGCGAGGAAAGGAGCAGTCGGTGAGTTGCCGATCAATTTTGCAAAGCAGTACTGTACCACCCAATGATCCAGAATGCAAGGATGCTAAAGGCAAGACCACTAGACTAATGGCCTAAGGAGTGGGTTGACATGAGGTTCAGCCTGAGAGGGTGAGCCCTAGTCCCATATCCTAACACTCAGCTTGAGAGAGTGAGTAGGGTAAGGCGTAGGCTGGTTTTCATGCAGCAAATTGGTGTTCGAGAGGAACACATTTGAAATGGGGTAAGTTGCCCGAGAGGGAACTTATTTCCATTTAAAGCTTAACCTAGTCACTATTATTTTGCAAATTTCCTATCGAAAGCATGTACCCAACAATTTATCTCAACTTATATTGCGGTCACATCCCAAGAACCTTTCCCCATACTTGATTTTCTTGTTTATTTTGCTATTTCAGTACTTGTTACAAAACCCCCTTTGATATTTGACACTTTTGTGTCGTCCCCTTTAATTTACACTGTGTTTTATAGTAAATGTCTTTAGCTACGACTAGTTAGAATGTAAATTCTATTTTTCTATCAATTCTCAAAATCGCTCCCTTGGAACATGACCCCAACCCTTGGTTGGGTTACTATATTATCGACGATCGTAGACACTCATACCGTAGGATAGTGTCGTTAGTCATGATAAGCATCTAAATGGCGCTGCTGCCGGGGAGTGGTGTTATTTGAGAATTTTTAGTCTAATAGAATTGTTGTTCTTGTACTAGTAGTTTACTCACCTAATTTTTAGTTTTGTCTAGTTGTTTGCATTTTGAGGCAGGACAATGAGTATACATGATGGAGAAGGTGGACCAATGGAGCACCTTCCAACAGAGGTGATGAGGCTCAGGGATCACATCCTAAACTTCAAGCATCTCGAAGAAGAACCCTTTCATGAGTCGTGGCTGCGGTTTAAAACACTATTGATGCAATGCCCAACTCATGAAATACCCGATTTAGTTCTACTGGAATGCTTCTACAGGGGTCTGAGTCCCGGAAATAGAGAAATAATGAACCAACTTATGCCAAGTGGACGTGAGAAATACCCCTATGAGACCACCGCAAAATTCGTTGACCTTGCAGCTAAAACCAACAAGGATGGAGAGAAGGACCAGCAATTGACCATTTTGTTAGGTCAAATGAATAGCTTGACCCAAAAGGTTGAATAACTGGAAGTGATGTCCAAAGGAAAGAACAGGTAACCATCATCTACGGAGCAGGGAAGATGTATGGACATTGAAAACAGACAGATCAACGTTACATTATTAACCATCCTCCAAAAGCTGAATGAGCAAGACAAAGAACTAGAGGAAATTAGAGAAAATGTCGAAACGCTGAATCAGATGAGTGGCTCTCATTCTAGGTCTATTCAGCTAATTGAAACTCTTTTGAATCTTGCACTACCTCAGCTTCATCTGTATGAGCAAGCGGGATCACCTAATTACACTAGGTGTAACACCAAAAAGCTAGTTTGACGATTGACTTACATCGTGCCACGACGTTAACTAAGGCACTGTTTGGGAGGCAACCCAAAACCAATTACTTGTTTTTTAATTTTCTTGATAAAATAATAGTGTTTTGTTTGAACAGGTTGAAGCTAGGGAAGTGCTTGAAAAGATGTATGAAAGCAAGCAACATGTTTAGTTTGCGGGTCACCGACAAGTTCGGCGAACTAAAAATCTTCCGCGGTCTGACCGAATGCATTTTCAGATGGGCTTCTGTAGAGCTCAGCGGTCTAGAAAAATTATTGGCGCATCGCCAAAGATGTTGGCAATCTCAATAGAGACCGCCGTTGGGATGCCTACATAAACCAAAGGTCCTGCTAATATCAGCAAAGAAATTAGACATTCGGCGTGTCGCTAAATGACTAGGCGAACTTGACTCACATCGCTGAACGGGCGGGAACTGGACGGTTTTTACAGGCCACAGGTTTAAAAGTCCTATTTCACTCAGTTTCTCTCATTTCTTCATCCGACCAAACTCACACCTACACCCTAGTTCATATTGCACTTCTGGAATATTGTGGTTCATTGATTTGTGCGCAGATTTGGATTGCATTGCTGCCTAGCACTTCGTTAGCATCTATTCAGCATCTAAGGTTGGTAGTCTGAACCTCACGTTTAAAAATATTGTAATTGTACTCATTTGCATAATGATGAAAGTGTTAAACCTGTGCTGAGTCTCTGAGTTACTGGAATTACATATATTTTCTATCATAATGTGGCACCTTGTGTATTATTCAAGGAGTTCCCACTTAGCTATACTTTGAGTTGGATTGTTACTGATGGGAATGGAAGTTTCTATATGTCTTCGTTGAAATTGAGTTATGTACGCGTAAGCTATATTTTCTGGGCTTGCTAGGTGAGAGTCGAAATGCTAGATTGATAATGGACATGTTGAGCTGATAGGCGAGGTGACCGAATTCCGCCGAACTACTCAGCGGTTCACCCACCAGCTCCATTTTGCTCTTAACTGCGCATTTTATATACTGATTGACCTGTGACTCTCGGCGGTCAGCTTGGTTCGCACAATACAATTGGTGACACACCGAGAGAGCATTTCTTCGCATTTTGCCTGCGCCCTTGTATCAATTGTACATCAGTTTAAATGATTAGCCTGAGAAATTCCACACCCAGAAACACCATTTTTGCTCCTATGCGAATCTATATTTAACTTAGCCTCGAAGTTTTTGCAGAAATGGCTAGATAAAAAATTGCTGGGAGAGATGATCCACCAAGGCACGTAAGAGCATGAGAATTAGAAAAGATGAAAAGAGAGCAAAGCTAGCCAGACAAAGGAAGTACACCAAGGAGGCTAGGGAAAAGAGACGAATTCCTTTTGACCTTAATGTGCACCCAGGTGATCGAAGTTTATTTAATGCAATACATGCCTTCAGAGCAGCTCAGGAAATAGATCAGATGATTGCAGCAAATCTTGCTGCAGAGGCAAAGGCAAACAGTGGAGACCAAATTGACAATGCTCCAGGGACCATTGTTTTACTTCAGAAAGATGCACCGAGCATTGATGCCCCAGCAGACAGAGAGACTGCATAGACAGGACCCTTCCTTACCTCTCTCGCATTGTATTTTCCTATCTTACTTGTGGTATATTTTTGTTTACTTGCATTTGAGGACAAACGCTCTTTAATTGGGTGGGGTGAGGCTCACCTTTTTGTTTGTGTGAATACCTTGCTGTTTTGCGTATGAAATTGGGTTGTTTATTTTGCTCTAAATTGTACTTTAAATACTGTTTCTTTTTGTGGATGCTTGAGCTTATGGCTCCTGTTGTTTTACTTGCAAAATAATTTTGATCATTTTGAAAAAATTTCGCCACCTCTTGTGTTGAAAGTGGCTGTTCTTTTGTAAAAAATTAAGTCTCGGTTTCGATCAATACTGATGACTTGAATAGTGCTCCCACTTGAACAAATATGAATGCACGACTACGATGAGGCCAAATGAAGTTACATAGACAATATGTGCACTCTTTGCATCTCGTTGTGACTAGCCATTTATCAAATTGATTCTCTTGTGATGACTATTGCACACTAGCAAACGTGTGTAGTCTTGCTTGACTGAAGTATCGATGCCTTGTGTGTTTAGCTTACTTTGAACCTTGCATGAATAAATCTAGAATTTTCCCTGTTAGTCTGATTGATTTAGAAAGGTGTCCTTTTGAGATGATCTTAGGCAATTTTAAAGAGTGTGAGCCAATTTGACATATACCTCTTTTTGTGACCTACCTGTGAGCGTATGAAACTCTTTTGAACACCTTTGAGCCTTACCTTTCTTTGGAAGAACCTTGATAAACCCTAGACCTTACTTGATCCACTACATATAATCCTCTTGATTTGTGGTTTAGTGAATAGTGAACTTAGGACAAAAAGCCTAAGTTGGGGGTGTGGTGAAAAGGAAAAGGAGAAGTCAAGAAGTTCTATAAGAAGTCCCCCTTTACCCATGTTGCAGAACAATAGAGCCCTCCAAAAAAAAAAATTGAAAACGAAATTTGTTGAATAAAGTACAAAGGATATTGGGGTTCCAAGCAATTCATGGGGAGTGAATAAAAGGATGACTTACAAGCACTAGAAAAAGAAGTGATAAAAGAAAAGAAGGGAATTCTTTGAGAATACCACATCTCACGGGGAAAAAGTCACTAAGCCTAAATGACCATACATTTGCACTCAGCCCCATTACAAGCCTTAGAAAGACCTTTTTGATCTTGAGTAAGCTAGATCAAAAGTCAATTGGAAAGTAAGGGCAAACCTATAGGTGAAAACATGCATTGTGTTCCTCTTTTTGAGTGTGAGCGTTGTACCTGATTCCTGATCTTAACTAATATTTGTGTGTGAATATGGAATCATTCTTTGTGCGAGGGCATTTAGATATTTTTGTTGATCTTGAACTTGTACAAGTAGCAAGTATTGCGAGCATGAGAATCTTTGGTGATGGTGTGTCACAATTTGAATCTTTGAGTACATTAGTGATCCTTGCATAATTAAATTGAGCCTTGTTGTGTGCATTGGTGATTTAGTCTTTTGTAGCACTGTTTGAGGCACCCTATTTGAATTGCTGAACTTGAGTTTGCTTGAGGACAAGCAACAGTTTAAGTTGGGGGTGTTGATGAGTCCACAAATTGGATTCATTTAGGGCTTTATTTTAATAGAAATAGTGTCCTTGAATGCTTGTTTTATCTCAATACCTGATTAAGATGCTGAAGTTTCAGGTATTTGAAGTTTTAGTGGAAGCATAGACACTTAGGCGCAAAACGGAGCAAATAGGACTGAAAAGAACAAGAAATGGAATCCTGCGGATCGCCGAGTTCAACTTGGTAAGTCGCTGAAACGACATGAAACGCCCTTCGTTCCAGTACCCAAAGCCTTGAAGGAAGTGGATCAAAAGGCGAGGAAATGAGCAGTCGGCGAGTCACCGATCAGTTCCGCGAAGCAGTACTGTACCGCCCAATGATCCAGAATGCGAGGAGGCTAAAGGTAAGACACTGAAGGCGATGAGCTGACCAAAAGGCGGATTGTCCAGTTCATCGGTGATCTCGACTAATGTTGCCGAGCAATCCTCCGCAGCACAATTTGTGAAAACTATAAATGCTAGTTAGAATTGTAGTCTTAGTGTGGAACAATTATTATTATTATTCTCACTTTAGAACATACTTTAGCTGATATTTTTCTCTCAAGTTTGGAGAGGGTTTTGTGGAGACTTGAAGAAAGGAGTTCTTCTTCCCCAAGTTGGAAGTGGACTTCTCTATTCATTTTCCTTTGCTTAATTTAAGGTTTAATTTCTTGTACCCAGTTGATTTCATTATCATGTTAGGTATTATTTATTATTTCTTGATGAGTGGCTAAAAACCCCCATTATTGTGGTATGATTTAGCAAATATGGGTTGATATTCTTGTTGGGTCTTGCTTGCTGATAGGTTAGATGTATTTTAATTGTGATTTCACCAAGTGGTTGTGGTTTTATCTAAAGGGTTTGTAGTTGCAATTACAAAGCCACTCATGTGTTTTGGGCTTCCCCGAGAGGGAGGTCGCGAAACCAAAACCACTAGACTGATGGCCTAAGGAGTGGGTCGACATGAGGTTCAGCCCTAGAAGGTAAGCCCTAGTCCCATATCCTAACACTCAGCTCGAGAGAGTGAGTAGGGTAAGGCCTAGGATGGTCTTCATGCGGCAAATGGGTGTCCGAGAGGAACACATTTGAAACGGGGTAAGTTGCCCAAGAGGGAACTTATTTCCATTTAAAGCTTAGCCTAGTCACTATTACTTTGCAAATTTCCTATCGAAAGCATGTACCCAATAATTTATCTCAACTTATATTGCGGTCACATCCCAAGATCTTTTCCCCATACTTGATTTTCTTGTTTATTTTGTTGTTTCAATACTTGTTACAAAACCCCCTTTGATAGTTGACACTTTTGTGTCGCCCCTTTTAATTTACAATGCCTTTTATCGCTGTCTTTAGCTACGACTAGTTAGAGTGTAAATTTTATTTTTTTATCAATTCTCAAAACCGCTCCCTTGGGACATGACCCCAATCCTTGGTTGGGTTACTATATTATCGACAATCGTAGACACTCATACCGTAGGATAGTGTTGTTGGTCACGATAAGCATCAATGGTAAAGTAATCCAACTCCGAGCATAAATCAACGACTAAAACACTCTAAAGTGCAAAAAGTATGGGAAACTAAAGTGCGGGTGTGAGTTTGGGAAGTTCAAAAGGGAGGGAAAATGAGAGAGTTGGAAGTTTAAACCTTTGGCCTTTTAAAAACCATTCAGTTCTCGCCCATTCGGCGACATTAGTCGTGCTCACCGACTGACTCAGTGACATGCCGAGTGGTCACTTACCTTGTCGAGTTTTACAGGACCTCCAGTTAATGTGGGGGTCCACACGGTGGACTAGATCGTGATCGCCAACCTGGTCAGCGATTCACCAAGTTGCTCCTGGGCTCGTCGAGTTTTACAGACTCCAATTTAAAATTGTCTTGAGTCCAATAACGGTCTAGGTCAGGCTCGCCGACCTTTTCGGCAACGCGCCGACTTGACCTTTAGTTCGCCAACCTGTACTTTTCAACCACTTTCCACACTTGGGACTGCACATTCAACACACCATTATTCCAAAATTAAAAAGAAAGAAAATAAAACTTGGGTTGCCTCCCAAATAGTGCCTTAGTTAATGTCGCGGCACGACGCAAGTCCACACTTAAACCTCATTCTTGGGGTTGGCCATAGTATCACTAGGCAAACCTACTTGCTGTCTCGGGTTCAAATGAGACGATATATGACCCATTTGGGTCTCCAACTTCTTGATCGATACTGAATGTGAGGTAAACGTCTGACTAAGGGTCGACACATCTTCTTTCATTTCCTTTAAAATCTTGTTCGACCTGTCAACTTTTTTGAGGATACGAGAAAGCATATCCTCAGACAGACCACCTTCTGAATCCTTTGGATTTTGGCGCTCGTGGGGAGACACATACCTATCCTTCTACCCATCCTTCCAATTGGGATTTCAGTCCCTCCATTCTCGATCATGATCCTTCCAACCTTCATCCCTATTCCAACCTTGGTTACCACCCTGCCTCTGGTAGTTTGAATGATAACCACCACCTTGGTTGGCTAGGAAATTCACCTCTTCATTATACAAGGCCTCAAACTTAGACTCATCCAGATTAGCACACCCGACACCCATGACATTGACAGTTGGAGCACCAGTTCCCATGACATTTTTAGACAAATTATCAAGTTGTTTCATGATCTTGGCTATGTTCTGGTCCCTCTCTTGGTCCTTCTCCATCTGTTCCTTGATCAATTTGAACGTGAGAGGGGAGGCCTGGTCTTCACGGGTATACCATGCCCTGTTTATGGTAGTCATGCCATCCAAGAGCTGAGCCGCTATCACATAAGGTTGCTACATCAAACCTCCAGGAGAAACTTGATCCGTAACACCCTTATTTACCGAATCAAGACTCCGGTAAAAATACTGCAACAACATGTTGTCAGGCAAGCCATGAGTTGGGCATTAAAACACCAACTTCTTGAATCGCAGCCAAGTTTCATGAATTGGCTCACCTTCTAGATGCTTGAAGCTCTGAATTTTGTCCCGAAGAGTCATCATCTTCGATGGAGGGAAAAATCACACTTGAAATGCGGTGGCCAACTCCTCCCACGAAGTGATTGATTCACGTGGCAATTCATCCAACCACTTACATGCCTCTCCCATCAATGAGAACGGGAACAACCTCAATCTGACCGACTCTTGGGAAATGTTCTTGAAGGAGAACGGTCTGCAAACATCCACGAAGTTTCTAATATGCTCATGGGGATCCTCATGAGCTAAACCACTGAACATCCCCAAGAGTTGCAACATAGTACTTGTGATGTGGAACACCGCATTCCCTTCAGCCAGAGTTAAGCGAATGGCACCAATACCACCCATAAGATTGGGGTCATTAGCATAAGGCTCATTAACATCGTTGAGGTTTCCAATGTCATCTTGGTTGCCATTGCTGCCGTTCACACTCATACTTCCTGCTTCAACACATAAACAAGCAAAACAAAACTAAAATTAAGTATCACTATAACTAACAAGAACAAAATTCAACTTAACTAAAAATTGTCAAATAACACCACTCCCCCGCAGCGGCGCCATTTTGATTTGATTAACGTTATCAAAGACACTCATCCAATACTAAGTGCCAATGATCGTTAAGTATTAATATAACCCAACTAAGTGAGTTGGAGTCGAGTCCCAAGGGAGTGGTAAGTATTTGAGAATCAATAGAAAAACATGAATATGATCAAGTCAATCATAGGTAAAAACATTTACAAATAAAAGCATGGTTCAAGTTAAGGGTGACACAAGTGTCAAATATTAGGGGGATTTGGTTTCAACTATCAGCTACAACAACAAATAACGCGAAAATAACAAATATGGAGACAAGATTCTTGGGATATGATTGGATTATGGGCTAAAGTCGACAAATGGGTGATTGCAATAATTAGTGAATAACTGTAAATCAGTGAATAAGCTAGACTTTAGTGGGGATAAACTTTCTCTCGAACAATTTATCCTGAATCAAATTGGTTTCTCTCGAACACCAATAAGCAACAATTAAGAGCAGCCTTCCCTTTAGTCCATTCGCTCTCTCGAGCTGAATGTGTGGAAAAGTGTTTCAGATTCACTCTCTCAAGTTGAACTCATGACAACCATTACCCACAGACCATCAAATCAGTAATCTTGGTTTTAAAACCTCTCTTGAGCAAGCCAAAAACACGAAGGTAGAGTTGCATTTGCAACTACAATCATTTAGATTAAGCCACAATTACTTAATGAAATCACTTTTAAAGAGCATTTACACTATCAATTAACAATACCCAGCAACTAAATTAACCCATAATCACATAATCAAACCCCAAGAATTAGGGTTTTAGCTAGACATCATAAAAAGATAAAAATCATTACCAAATTGTGTTTCCATCAACTGGGTAAAATTAATATTGTTTTTACAAAGGCCTAAGATGAAGAATCTTCAACACCCACTTCCAATTTCTCATAAATGGAAATCTTCAAATCTTCAAAGCTAAGGAAAAATGTCTCTAAACTCAGTTCTAAGCTCTCAACTTGAAAACTGAATAATATCAATGATAGATTCTAAACTGGATACCAAACACTAAGAATTTAAAAAAGTATTTATAGTTGTAAAAAAATGTGTTGCGAAGGACAATTCGGCGCTATAAGTCGGGATCACCGATCCACTCGCTGATCCGCCCTTTGGTCAATTCCATTGCCTTTCTACTTTGGCCTTCAACATCCTTGAGTTTTGTAACTTTGGGCGATCTAGTACTGCATCGTGGAAACGTTCGGTGACTCACCGAGTGCTCATTTCTATCGCCGACTTAATTTTCTCCTTTAGGGATTGGCATACTAGAACATTAGGTGAGACAAGGCCATTCGGCGATTCGCCCAATAGATTAGGCAATCCTTAGGCCTTCTTTTCTTCGTTCTTTCAGCTGCCTTGTTTCGTTTTGCTCATTAGTGTCCATGCGTTGTTCCTCAATCCAAATACCTGAAAATCAAGTATTTACATCAGTTATTGGCACAAAATATGCATTTGAAGAGACTAAATCTAATAAAATAAAGCCCTAAATGAGTCCAAATCATGGACTTATCAACTGACATCCGGAGGATTGAGGTGGAATACTTGAAAGACGAGGCTGAGAAGAAGAAGGCAGCCCCGATGAACTCCTCCCCGGTTATTGATATTCAAGCACTACTTGCAGAGGCAGTATTGCCTACTCTGGCCCCTAGGCCTTCAGGTAAATCTAGTGATGTCCCTTCTATTACTCCCAGTTCCTCTGCAGCTCCCTTGACTCCTAGGTCTACTGCTGCTACTTCCTGACCTCCACTCACCCATGCTGCACTACTACGAATGGGGTAACTAGCCCATTCTGCTGATAGATGCGCCTCTAGACTTGAGGCCACCATTCCTGGCATGATCGAGAGGGCCTTTGTTGATGTTGTGACACCCTTGAGTGTGACTATTGATGCCCTTGTGGCACGGATAGCGGTGTGTGAGCAAGGCTAAGGGGCCACTGATGAGGTGACGGCTCTGAAGGCCGCTATTGCTGAGCTGAGGTGAGATGTAGACCAACTAAAGTCCACCGACATGTCGATGATTTTCAGGACAGTGGAGATCTCTGATATGCCAGTTGATTGATACTTATCGTGACCAATGACACTAACCTACGGTACAAGTGTTTACGATCGTCGATAATATAGTAACCCAACTAAAGGTTGGGGTCGTGTCCCAAGGGGATGGTTTTGAGAATTAATAGAAAAATAAAAGTTAGTTCTACTTAGTCGTAGCTAAAGACATTAATGAGTAAAAACATAGTAAATAAAAGAGGATGACACAAAAGTGTCAAATATCAATTGGGGTTTTTTTCACAAGTAGTAAGAACAACAAAAATAACAAGAAAATTAAGTATGGGGAAGAGTTCTTGGGGTGTGACCGCAATACAAGTTGAGATAAACCGTTGGGTACATGATTTCGATAGGAAATTTGCAAGATAATAGTGACTAGGCTAAGCTTTAGATGGAAATAAGTTCCCTCTCGGGCAACTTACCCTGTTTCAAATGGGTTCCTCTCGGACACCAAATTTTCCGCATGAAGGCCAGCCTACACCTTACCCCACTCACTCTCTCGAGTTGAGTGTTAGGATATGGGACTAGGGCTCACCCTCTTGGGCAGCACCTCATGTCGACCCATTCCTTAGGCCATCAGTCTAGCGGTCTTGGTTTCGTGATATCCCTCTCGGGCAAGCCAAAAACACATGGGTGGTTTGTATTTTCCACTACAAACCCATTAAATTAAACCACAACCACTAGGTGAAATCACCATTAAAATACATCTATCATATCAGCAAGCAAGGTCCAACAACAATATCAACACATATTTGCTAAATCATACCCCAAGAATGGGAGTGTTTAGCCACACATCAAGAAATAACAAAATACACCTAAAATGACACTAAAATCAAATGGGTATAAGGAATTAAACTTTTATTTAAGCAAAGGAAGAAGAATGGAGAAGACCCACTTCTAACTTGGGGAAGATGAAATCCTTCTTTCTTCAAGTCTACCAAAAAAACCCTCTCCAAACTTGAGAGAAAATATCCCAAAAAGTACTATTCTATTGTGAAAATTATAATAATGGTTCCATTCTTAAAAATTAATAAAGAGTTAAATATTTATAGACTTCAGAAATTAGTGTTGGCGGATCTTTCGGCGAGGTTAGTCGAAGTCGCCGAATGACTCGACGACTCGCCCTTCTTCTATCTCATCACCGTTTTGTGCTTGCCTTCAGCATCATTGTGTTCTGTGTCATTGGGCGACATAGTACTGCTACACGGAACTATTCGGCGAAACACTGACTGCTCCTTTTATCGCCCTTTTTTATCCTGCTCCGTTAGTGCTTCGCGTACCGGAACAAAGGGCGGAGTGCGTCCCTTCGATGAATCGCCAAGCGTGCTTGGCGATGCACATGCTTCAGTTTCTTTGTTCTTTTCAGCCTTTTTGTTCCTTTTTGCGCCTAAGTGTCCATGCTTTCACTAAAACATCAAAAACCTGAAACTTAAGAGTTTTCATCAGATATTGAGACAAAATAAGCATTTGAGGACACTATTGATATCAAAATAAAGCCCTAAATGAGTCCAATTTGTGGACTTATCATTGATCCAGATATGCCTCTGGCTACCACCAGAGTTGAGGTTCGAACTGAGCAGGTGGCTGCTGCCGAGTCTAAGGTTGAGACCGATGAAGAGCAGCTAGGTGTTGATAAGGAGACTTCTTATGAGGGTCTTACAGATATTGAAGAGGCCATGGTAGAGTCAGCTGTGCAAATCTCTTTGGTAGACACATCCATGGCTGACCCTAGTGGTATTAGTACTGTTGATGTGACTTCGGGAACTGATGCCCAAGATCAGAGTGTTGCATCGGGCACTGATGCCCCGACAGATGGAACGACTGCGTAGACAAGACTTCTCTTTACCTCCCTCTCTGTCATTTTTATTCACTTTTAGTGTTTGTATTGCATTTGAGGACAAATTGCTTTTTGTTTGTGGTGGAGTGAGGTATTTCCATACCTACCTCTTGTGATTATTACTTTTGTTTATATATTGGCTTTTATGCTGTAAATTGTGTTTTGGCACTGTTTTGTGGATGTTTGAGCTTGTGGCTCCTTGTTTTAATTGAAAATGGTTTTTGGACACCCTTCTAAAATATTTTTTTTGCCACCTCTTGATTGTGTTTAATTGTGGCTGTTCTTGTGCAATTTGAGTATCGGTTATGATCAATACCGATGACTTGTATAGTGCTCTCAATCAAACAAACGTGAATGTGCAGCAACGATGAGACCAAATGAAGTTACATAGATAATATGTGAACCTTTTACATCTCATTGTGACTAGCCGATTATCAAATTGAGTCTCTTATGATGAACATTGCACACTAGCGAAAGTGTGGAGTCTTGTTTGATATTGGTGCCAATGCCTTGTGTGATAAGCTTACCGTGAACCATGTGTGATGACACCTAGAATTTGCCCCGTTGGTCCGGTTGACTAAGTGATGCAAGCTCTTGAAATGATCTTAGGCAACAATTTTAAAGAGTGAAATAATTTGACATTACACCTCTCTTGTGGCCTACCTTGTGAGTGTGTCAACTTTGCTTGAACACCCTTTGAGTCTTATCTTTTTCTTGGAAGAAACTTGAGCAAATGAGACCTCTCTTTATCCCTTCACCCATAATCCTCATGAAGTGTGGTTTGTTTGAATAGCCAACTTAGGGGCCTAAGTTGGGGGTGTGGTGACAAGAGAAAGTAAATCAAGAAGTGCAAAGAAGTCCCCCTTGATCCATGGTTTTGAGAAATATGGAACCCCTCCATACAAAAAAAAGAGAAAAATAAAAGAAGAATGAAAAATAAAAAGAATGAAAAAGTTGTGGAATAAAGTTGTGAAAGTTGCAAAACAAATGGTGTGTTCGGTGTTCCATGGAAAGTGAATAATGGGGTGAATTTTGAGCATGAATGAGAATGATGAAGAAAAGAACATTGTTCATACCACATTTCATGAGGATAATATCCATTGAGCCTAAATGACCATTCCTTTACACTCAGCCCCGTTACAAGCCTTAAAAAGACCCTTTTGATCTTGAGTGAGCTGAAACAAGTGTTGGTTGGAAAATAAGGGCAAACCTATGGGTGGAGCCATGCATGTGTTCATCTTTGTGAGAGTGAGAGTTGTTTGTGATTCTGAAACTATAAAGTGTTTGAACAATTGGGTGAATATGGAATCATTCTTTGTGTGAGGGCATTTGAGTACCTTTGTTGAGCTTGAACTTGCATTTGAAAAAAGTATTGTGAACTTGAGAATCTTTGATAATGGTGAGTCACAACTTGAACCTTTGAGTGCACAATTGATCCTTGCATGAGTAAGTTGAGTCTTGTTGTGTGCATTCATGTTTGAGTCTTGTGTAGCACTATTTGAGACATCCTTTTTTAACTGCTGAACTTGAGTTTTAATTGAGGACAAGAAAAAGTGTAAGTTGGGGGTGTTGATGAGTCCGAGATTTGGACTCATTTAGTGCTTTATTTGTATAGGTTTAGTGTCCTCAAATCCTCATTTTGTGCCAATAACTGATGTAAAATCCTTAATATTTAGGATTATGGATGAAGGAGCAAAACAAGGACACTAAGTTGCAAAAAGGAACAAAGTGAGCTGAAAGAAGGAAGAAAAGAGAGCCTGGTGATTGCCGAGTCCATTTGGCGAGTCGCCGAGTGGCCATTTGACCGCCTAAAGTTCCAGTGTGCCAATCCCTGAAGGAAAGAACTAAGTTGGCGAGAAAAAGGAGCAGTCGGCAGATTGCTGAGTAATTCCGCGATGCAGAGTTAGACCGCCCAAAGTTATAGACCTGGAGGATACTGAATGCCAAGGCAAAAAGGCGATAGAATTAAGCAAAGGGCGGATCGCCGAGTTGATCGGCGAGCCTGACTTACTTCGTCGAGTGACTCTTCGCAGCACATTTTTGGCGACTATAAATACGTTTTTGAACATTTAGTTTAATATCTTTTTATCAATTAGGAAGTATTATACTTTCATTACATCGAATTTTGAGTGGAGAATTGTAATTATTCTGAGTATTGAGACAAGTTTTCCTTAGCTTTGAAGAATTGAAGTTTTTCACTTTTGAGAAATCGAAAGTGGGTCTTTGAGATTCTTCAATTTGGACCTTTGTAAAGATGAAATCAATCTTACCCAGTTGATGGAAACTCAATTTGGTAACAATTTTTATCTTTTTATGATGTCTATCTAAAACCTCAATTCTTGGGGTGTGATTATGTGATTATGGGCTGATTTAGCTTATGGGTATTGCTAATTGTTAGATTAAATGCTGTTTAGAAGTGATTTTAATCATTAATTGTGGTTCAATGTAAGAATTTTATTTGCAAATGCAGTTCTACCCTTGTGAGTTTTGCTTTCTCGAGACAAAGGTTTTAAAACTAAGATTATTGATTGATGGTCAGTGGGTATTGGGTTGTCATGGGTTCAGCTCGAGAGAGTGAATCCTAAACCCTTTTCCACACATTCAGCTTGATAGAGTGAATGGGCAAAATTGTAGGCTGTTCTTATCTCACATGCCTGTCGATGTTCGAGAGAAAATTGACTTGATTCGGGGTAAATTGTTCGAGAGAAAGTTTACCTCCTCTATAGTCTAGCTTATTCACTAATTTACAACTATTTTCTAACAGTTGCAATTACCCATTTGTCTACATTAGCCTATAATTGAATCACATCCAAAGAACCCATCTCATTATTGTTATTTCGTATTATTTGTTGTTGTGTAGTTGATAAATTTAAACCAAAACCCCCTTATTTGACATTCATGTCACACCCTGATTTGAATTATGTTTTTATTTGATAATGTCTATTCCTATGACTGATTTGAATATGTTCACACTTTACTCTTGAATCTTAAACACGTACCACTCCCTGTGAGATTCGGCCCCAACTCATTTAGTTTAGTTATATATTGATTGACGATAGTTGACACTTAGAATTGGATGAAGTGTCTTTATAGCATTATTCAATCAACTATTTACTAGTAGTTTCCATTACCCATATATCGAATTTGCCTAAAATCGATCACATCCCGAGAATCCCTCTTATTATTGTTATCTCTTTACTAATTGAGAACATTGTAGTTGAAAATTGCAAACCAAAATCCCCCCATTTGACATTCGTGTCACCCCTTTAATTTGTTTTATGTCTTTTTTGTTAATTTCTCTTCCTATGGTTGATTAGATCACATTCATACTTCATAATTGAATTTGAACACGTACCGCTCCCCGTGGGATTCGACCCCAACTCATTTGTTAGGTTTTATATAGCTTAACGATCGTTTGCACCTAGAATTGGATGAGTTGTGCTTGAAATGTTAATCAACCACCTCAATAATTAGGTATACTATGAGCACATATCTTTATTAACCATCAAGTTTTAATGTAAAACATCACGACACTCTGTGTAGTCCCATTTAACATCATAGTTTCAATTTCCTTGAAATCCTCAATAATCATGTAGAACTGTAAGTCCATATCGTTGCTCATCCATAATTCACCTACAATAATTTGAACAATCTTGCCCCTCAAAACAATGCAGAATCTTCCACACATCCCTGTTTGTCACCTAAATCAAAACTCAATCTTAAAAAAAAACGATTATAAACCCCTGGTAAGTCTATGCCAAACCTGTTCATATCTCATAGTCATATCTAAACTTAAAAAGGCAAAACTCTATACAACCTTCAACATACCATACTCTTGTTCCTTTCACTAACTCGCTTACCAAACTTATCCTTTGACAAACAATCCATGACATTTTACCACACATTCTAGACCAAAACTTTAAGTGAAACTCTTCTTTAGGTCCTTTACCAATCAAAAGTAACAACTCAAACCATGCACAGGTCCTTCCAAATGGTCAATACCCAACACGATTGATCATTTCTTATCTTACCAATCCATACCTTAGTAAAACATACTACCACGAATGTAGACTTACAATGGAAAATTTGAATTCTGATTCCAACCATGTAACTTAATTCCCCTTATCTATCAACATTAGCTCATACCCCAACAATTTTGTGAAATTGCATGCTAGCTTATCCTTGATTGTTTCTCCATCGACATTATTGCAATTTTTGCTAGAATTTAAACCTTACTAGCTAACCAACTCGAAACCATAAGAGGACTTATCACAACCCTCGAGCCAAACATATGTAGATTTTTTTCTCAAATCTTAGCACAATTAATTGTACTAAGTATGGATGCCATGCATAAAATCCTTAAAACATGCAAAAAGGGACATTTAGTTGAAATCATGCTTTTATCAAGTTTTAAAACAAATATGCACATTTATGAAGAAATATAAGCCAACCCAAGCACATAAGCAACCCAAAGATACACTAGTGCAATGCAAAGGTAAGATCCCATAACCCTACCAAATGCCAAGTATCACCTTTAGGTCACCAACAATATACATACTTCATCTTACCATAGTCATAACCAACATATATAAAAGTGAAGACATTCACATTTAAAACATCCATGCATACCATTTCATATATAGTTCATAAGTCATCATAATCATAAGAGAACCTTACCAAAACCCCTCCTAGAGTCTACTTGTGCAATGTACAAGTGAAGTCCCATACCTCCACTCACACTAAGTAGTACCCATAAGAAGTCCTAGTTAAAGTCCATGTCCTTACCAAATTTCATTCATTAGCCTTTAGGGAAAGATTGCGTTAACTGACATAGACCATGTGAGCTACATGGAATCCGGTGTTCTACCCCCACACCGAAAAGAGGTGTTCTACTTGCCTAAGTTAGAACGTACATTCTAGCTATTTACGTGGATCCACTAGCTAAGACCTATATGGGCACATAGTTAAGGGATAGAGAGATTGCATCTAGAAACCTTATACTACTGCGGGTTTCCATCTCATGAGACATCGTAATGTGAACCCAACTACTAGCATGAAGGAACCCATCTCATACTCCTATCCACTCGGTGCTATGCATAACTCCCTTTAAAAGTCACATTTTGTCTTTACTTTAAGTTAAATTTTAATAAAAAATACAATAGGAACTCATGCCAACATATCATCATAATAGCTCATAAGTTTCTTTAAGTGAGAATGCTCATTTCACATTTAGAAACATTATCATGTGAGTAAACCTTTCACATTGCAATAGTAGTGTGATCATGAGAAGGTCCTTTCAAGCACACCACAAGCCTACCATAAACATACATACATACTTCATACATAATCAAGTGTATGGGAATAGGGATGAAGGATCTTTCCATCAACACCACATAAACACAATAGATATACGATCATTACTATCTAAGTACATCATAATCTCATGCATAATTCCCATAAAGAGGCATAACCTTCATACCTTTGCCCTTCAAGGGTCTTGAACTCACAATTAATACATAATATAGAAGGAATTCATGATTCAGTAGTTAGATCAACAAAAACTTATTCAATTGACACATTCATAATATTATCCAACCCATAATATCAATTCAAGATCTTTTAATATGGGGTCTTTGGGGAATTCTCATCATAAACATAAATTCTCCATCAATATATTCATAATTTGTCATAAAGAACCATAAACAACCGTAATTAAGCAATGAAAACGTTTTCGGAAGAAGACCCATGTTATAGAATGAAAACCCTAGAAATTGGGAGATTTTGATATCTTGAAAACATAGTTGAAGGGTCTCCTTGGGTGATAGCTACCCAAGGATGAAAAGAAACCATACCTTGTCTAAGGAACTCCAAGAATTTTGGGGAAGAATCTTGAAACCCTAGGTTCAATATCTTCTTCTTCTTCTTGAGTCTAGAAAGAGGATTTTTGAGAGAAGGATGATGTTCTTGGGTTTATTATTTTATTAATTGGGAGTAACTAAATTGAAGGAATTTGACCTTAAAAATATATATATTTGTTAGGAAAGGAGTGGAAAAGTATTGGTTCAAGTTTAGGAAAGATTACTTAAAATCCCTTACTTAAACTTCAATTTTTGTGCTTGGCCTGCTTGAATTCGCCTTTTGGCACCCTTAGCTCGCCAAGTCACTTAGGTGACTCACCTAATGAGCCTTAAACTCGCCCATATTTCCAGTAAGACACAAAATGGGCAGATCACTTAGGCGATGGGGAGGGCTGTTGGGCGAATCGCCAACCCATTGGGTGATCCTCAACCCATCTCGTCCATTTGTCCATTAGCATAGGCTAGGAGGGACAGCACACTAGGTGACAGTGTGCTCAAGTGCACTTTGGTGCATCACCAAGTGCCTTGGGAGACCATGCTGCCAATAGCAAACCTGTCCAAAGAGAAAACAAGGTTCTCCTTTACCCCTCCTTAATAGTTTAGGTCCTTACCTTCATCCTAGATGTTTACCTTCCTCATGTTATCTTTATTTAGGTCTTAAACATCTCCGTAAGTTACATAAAGACACTCATTAATCCTAACTCAACCTAGACATCAACCTAAAGTTATACCAACCCACACGATGAGGCTCTAGTTTAACCTATTGATTTTTTTTCGGGTTGTTACAGCCGGAGTAGGCAAAGATGCCTCTGCAGGTATGGATCCAGTGGCCACAACTTCCTTCTGCTTCTTTTCCGCTTGGTCCTTAAGGTGTTCGGCTTTGATCTTTCGGATATTGGTGGAGGCGGTGGCAACCAATTCCACATCATTCTTTGCATCTCTATGCATCCGAGCCCTTTTGCACAATGCAATGATTAATATCAAGAAATTGAGAGATGTTTGAATCTTTTTTGTACGCATATGGATCTCAGAAGCAATGATCATCCCTAGATTTATCTTGGTTTTCTCTATGATGCATCCAAGACAAGCTGCCTTAGCAAGGCGAAGGATTGATTCATTTTGTGATGGCATAAATGTGTTGCTAATGAATCCGAACCAGTATCTTGCAGCTATGTTCAGATCTTTCTTTTCAATTGAAACTCCTTCTGCTAACCATTTCAAGGCATTATCATCCGAGATTAGCGGGGCTAACCATTTTTTCAGCTCATCCAACATCTATGTTCTGATCAAGTGCTGGCAGTGATCAGTAATCTTATTGGACATACCCAAAAATATGTTGATAGCCTCACTGTCACAAGCTACCTTCCTCCCTCTGACAACCACGTAGTCAACTGCTTTGAAAGACGACACTAGCCTCTTCCATTATGGTACCAATGCACTGTATGCATTGTAAATATCTCTGACCCAGCTTGGTATGTAGGAGCCACGAGGTTTTGTGAAGATTTGCAATTTGTGATATTTTAGGCACTCCATTATCTCGGGATACCTATCGATCACCCCATCTATGGACAACCATTTTTCCTCAATGATCATTCTCAGTCCCTCAATCTTTAATCTATTCATTGATCTAAGTGGGGGATCTTGTACTAGAGGTGCCAGTACTATTGCCTGCTCTGGAACTGGAGGAGTCGGAGTGGTGGATCGAGGAGTTTTTATCCGAGATGGATCATTCAGCTATTTAGATCATAACTCATTCCTTTGTGCCTCCATCAGTTCATCTTCATAAGAACCCATACTCTCACTGTCATATGTTGTTGGGTCATTAGTGTAAAAATCAGTACTGTCGGAACTTGCATCTGATAGCTCAACGGTTTTGTCCTTGTCCTTGCCTTTCCCACCAGTTGTGGAAAGTTTAGTGGCCTTGTTCCTAGATGCAGTTGCATCCTTATTGATTGTGATCCCTTTTTCTTTGACTCGGGGTAGTGTGTTGCTACCTGATTTGTTAGGTTTAGTCATACCTACAAAAGATTGGGAAGAGTTAAGGGAAAAAATCAAATAGAAGCACAGGCAATCTATTGCAGGAAGACTCGCCAAAATGGATCTGCGAGTCGGCGAACCTCTTTGGCGAGCTAACTCTAGCTCGACGAACGGATTGGCTTCAAATTATAGCAAGTCGGCGATGGTAAGGTCCTTTCGGCGAATCGCCGACTACTTTTAGCGAGCATGGGTTTGTCCGCCGAAAATTACAGTGCATTAAGGGTCAGAATAGTATACAAAGGGCGATCAAGAGTACTTTCGGCGAGTCGCCGAGTGCGTTCGGAGACCTATTGCTTCTCGCCGAAAGTTATAGACTCAAACAACCAATTTGACACGATATTAAGGGTGAGATGGAAACATTGGGTGAACTGTCGAACATGTCTAGCTTGCCAAATGGCCCAATATGCCCATTTTCAATCCATCTTCTCGAATTCAATCCCAAAAGCAAAATCAAAGCATGCACTAACAAAATTCAAACAAGACCCATACTGCCCATCACCCCGGGATACTCACATTTCTCTCGGATTTGCCACATTTAGCCATTTGATGATATTTGCTCTTAAGGGTAGTGTCGCACGCTTTATCATTGAGCAAATTTTTGACATTTAGCACAAACGTGGGCTACTCAGACTTCACCCAATCAATCTAACAAAACGCAATCACGACCCAACTCATTAAAAAGCACAAAGATTACGGGCATTTGACAGTCAAACCATACGGGCAAGATTTTTCAAATTAAAATAGGCAATTAAGGATTCTAATCCTACCAGAGAGGTCCAGCACACATCAGTTCGATACTATTATTGCAAAAGAGTTCAAAATCTTCAACAATAAACTCGGGGTTCAGAAACAAATTAGATGCCGATTAAAATACGATTGCAAAGCTAGGCAGCAAAGTATTCCAACTCCGAACACAAATCAACAAACTAAAATGCTAGTAGAGGTCTAAAATAAAGAGAATACTACCTTAGTGTGAATTTAGGAGGTTTAGGAGCGAGGGAAAGGGAAGAATTTCAAATTTGATGTTTCTTAGCCATTATAAAACATCCAGTTCGTGCCTGTTCAGTGACGTTAGTCGCACTCGGCGATGCACCAAATGGTTGCTTACCTCGCCAAGTTTTACAGAGCCTCCAGTTTATGTGGAGGTCCAAACGGCGGAAAATAGCGGGATCGCTAGTCAAGTCCGCGAATCCTCAGTTCTCCAACCTACACTTTTCAACACATTCCTTGTTCTAACCTACAAAATTAACACACCATTATTCTAACATACTAATTTAAAGCGATAAAACCTTGGGTTGCCTCCCAAGAAGCGCCTTATTTAACATCCTGGCTCGATGCAAGATATCAGTCAAGCTTTATTACTAGGGTTAGACCTAAAGCTACTAGGCAACCCTCATTTTCTGCTATGGTAGAGATGAGGCAATGCGTGGTCTAAGAGGTCTTCGATCAAATTGATTGATCTTGAGTGAGAGCCACTTATCTGATACAGCACCTCCACTATTTCCTTCATTTCCTCTAGCATTCTATCTTGCTCATGAAGCTTTTGGAGAATGATCAATAGCGTATCCTCAATACGTTTATTTTCATTGCTCCTAGACCTTTCTCACTCATGAGAGGGCATGTACCTCCCTTGGTGGTTGCACTGGTTTTCCACTTTTGAGATTTTGGTGACCAAGTCGTTCAACTGAGTTACCACTGCAGATAACTTGAAGTCACCCTCGACTTCTTCATTTGTCTTAGCCAACTTTACACCGTTTCCCTCAGCCATACTCAGGGTGCCTGTATACAACGACAACTCAAAAGAAAACAAAACTAAAAATAAAGTTAGTAAACTACGACTACCAAAAGTAAACTTCATCTTAAACCAAAAACTTTCACGTAACACCACTCCCCGTTTGCGGCGCCATTTTGATGTTTGTGTATTCAAGACACAACTTCTGATGCAAGTGTCTACGATCGTACAATAATTTAGTAACCCAACCAAGGGTGTAGGTCAAGTCTCAAGGGAGTGAGAGTGTGAATTAGTGGTTAAGTGCGGAAATTGCTAAAGCCAATCGTAGCTAAAGACTTTGGCGAATGAAAACATAACAAATTAAAAAGGGTGACGCAAGCATCAGTATCAAATGGGGGTTTGTAAGCAAGAAACAACTAAAACAGTGAAAATAAGGAAAAATACAAGTATGGAGACGGGATTCTTGGGATGTGATAGGAATACGGGATAGACTAAATTATTGGGTACATGCTTTTGATAGTAAATTCATTGAGTATTTGTGACTAGGCTAGACTTTAAGGGGGATAAGCTCTCTCTCAAGCAACTTACCCGTTTCAAATGCGTTCCTCTCGGACACCCACTTTCCGCATGAAGAACAGCCTACGCCTTAACCCACTCACTCTCTTGAGCTGAGTGTGTGGACATGGGACTAGGGTTCACTCTCTCGAGCTGAAGGTCATGTCGACCCACTCAAACTGGCCATCAATCTAGTAGTCTTAGTTTTGCGACCTCCCTCTCTCGAGCAAGCCGAAAACACATAAATAAACTTGTATTTGCAACTACAAATTCATTAAATTCATCCACAACCACTAAATGAAATCACATTTAAACTACGAATAGACTATTAGCAAGCAAGACCCAACAACTAATTTAACCCATATTCACAAAATCACACCCCAATAATTGGCGTTTTAGCTACGCATGCAAAAGAGATAAAGACGTATACCAATATCAGTTTCCATCAATGGGTATGCAAGATTATGTCTTAAAACAAGCTAAAAGTGAAGAATCCAAGAGACCCAAGTCCAATTTCTTGAAGATGAAACCCTTGATAGCTCCAAGTTCTTCAAAACCCTCTCCAAAACCCTGTCTCAAACGTAATAATCTAAAAACTAGGTAAAATAAGGTAAAATTTGCTACTAAGAAAAAAAACTAAACTAGTATTTATAGTTTTCAGAAAATGTGCTCCGAAGGATCTTTCGGCGATGTTAGTTGGAATCACCGATGCATTCGGCGATCCTCCCTTTGGTCTACTTCAGCGCCTTACATCATTTGCCTTCAACATCTTTTTTTCCAGCATAATTAGATGTAGCACTGCTTCGCGGAGTCGTTCGGCGATACGCCGACTGCTCCTTTTCACCGCCGATTTGCTCCTTTCCTTCAAGGCTTAGCACACTGGAACAAAAGGTGAATATGCGATCTGTTGGCAATATACCGAATGGGTTCGACGATTCACTGGTCTTCATTTCTTCGTTCTTTTAGCTTCTTTTGCTCCTTTTTGCTCGATTGTGTCCATGCTTTCCCTCAAACTTCAAATACCTGAAGCTTAAAGGTTTTTATCAGATATCTAGGTAAAACGTGCATTTGAGGACACTAATTTTATCAAAATATAGCCCTAAATGAGTCCAAATCATGGACTCATCAACGGAAACTTTAAAAAGTGTGAGCCAATTTGACATATACCACTTTTGTGGACTACCGTGTGAGTGTGTGAACCTCTCTTGAACACCCCTTGAACCTTAACCTTCTTTGGAAGAAACTTGATGAAAATTAGACATTTCTTAATCCATTACCGTTAATCCTCTTGATTTGTGGTTTAATAAATAGACAACTTAGGCCAAAAGCCTAAGTTAGGGGTGTGGTGAGAAGAAAAGGGAAAATTGAGAAGTGCAAGGGAAGTCTCTGTTAACCCATGGTGGTGAGAAAAATGGAACTCCTCCATATAAAAAAAAAAGAGAAAGAGAAAACCAAAAGAAAAGAATGAAAAAGAAAGTTGCAGAATAAAGTGCAAAAGAAAGGGGGTTTCCAGCACACTATGGGAAAGCGAATAATAGAAGGACTTATGAGCACTAAAGAAAATGATGAAAGCTAAGGGAAGGAAGTGTTGTGAGCACCACAATTCATGAGGATGTAAGCCACTAAGCTTAAATGACCATACCTCTGCACTCAGCCCCATTACAAGACTTGAAAATACCTTTTTGATCTTGAGAAAGCTGAAACAAATGTCGATCGGACCAACGGAGAAAATTCTAGGATCTATCATGCATGTTTCAAAGTAAGCTCATCACACTAGGCATCGACACTATAGTCAAACAAGACTCCACACTTTCGCTAGTGTGCAACGGTCATTACAAGAGACTCGATTCGATACTAGGCTAGTCAAAACGAGATGCAAAGAGTTCACATATTGTCTATGCAACTTTATTTGGCCTCATCATAGTCGCGCATTCATGTTAGTTTGATTTAGAGCACTATTCAAGTCATCAGTATTCATCATGACCGAGACTTAAATTTTGCAAAAGAACAACAACATTCATCACACAAAAGGTGGCAAAAAAATTTGGACGGGTTAAAATCATTTTGCAATATAAAATAAAAGGAGCCATAAGCTCAATCATCCATAGAAACCGATAAAGCACAATTTTAATCATTGAAATGATGATGAAATGGATACATGTATATGATTTTCTCTATATAAGTGTTGTGACTCGACCAAGCCTAGCTCGGGGGGTTGTAGGCCCGGGTAACCGTATCGAGGGGTTGGTACCTTGGTTGCCTAGTACAGGGGGTAGTAAGCCCGTATAACCACATCGAGGGGTTTGTACCTTGGTCCCTAGCTCAGGGGGTGGTAGGCCCGGGTAACCACATTGAGGGGTTTGAACCTCTTACGCCTCTCCAAGGGGGTGGTAGGCTTTGAAAATACTATATTGATGGTCACTCGCCACACATGTACTACGTCCCACTAAATATGATTTTTATGTAAGCATCATTATACATATCATTTCATTAATATGCTATCTATCGGGTATGA
>JAJOOF010001090.1:0-41255 GCA_029582545.1 Solanum lignicaule | reverse complement strand
ACCATGCATATTTAAGTAGTAGGGGGCTAAAGGTCAGCCATGGAGATTATTTGGGTTTCAATTTCAGGTGGTATCTCTATTACCCTTTTACAGTAAATGTTTATGATTTTACTTTTCGCTTTACATATCAGTACATTTTTATTCATACTGACGTCCCTTTGCCTAGGGACGCTGCTTTTTGTTTTGTGCGAGCAGGTACAGGTAGGGACTCTAATCGACCCACCCGCTAGGATTCAGGTTCAGCTGTGACTTGGTAAGCTCCATCTTATCCTGGGGCTATCAGATGATGTTTACTTTTGTTGTACAGTTTGGGTATAGTCGGGGCCTTGTCCCGACAGTGCTTATGTCACTCATAGAGACTATTGTGGACACAATATTCTGGGTTTTCTTTTTGTATGTTTCAACCTCTAGCCAATAGTCTTGGCATGTATATATAGGTGTGTGTGTAAGTAGGTATGCTTTCGGTTGTGGCCTCGTCGGCTAGATAGTACATCTTTATTTATTTTTTCGGTTTGTCTACCATTGTTTGTATGGTTATTCTCTTTCAGGTGATGACCTCTGGGTCCAGACTTCACTTTTTCGAAGTTGTGCTGCCCAATCTTTTTGCCTCACAAGTTTGGTTTAGCTAGTATGTTTCAGTGGGTAACTCGATGTATTAGGGTATCGAGTGCCAGTTACGCCCCCTAGTTTGGGGCGTGACAAAATGGTAAACGCACTATGTCAATCATTGTTTCTTAATAGGTGTATCAATTTAAAAGTGGATAATTAATTAGGGACAAGAGAGTATAAAACTAGTAAATGGTTGTAGTTTTGATTTTAATGCCGGTAGAGTTTTTTTCTTTTCTTTTCTTACTCATCCTTATCAAGTAGAAAACTATTACTCCCTCTGTCCCAATTTATATGACTTACTTTCCTTTTTAGTCAGTCCCAAAAAGAATGACACATTTCTATATAAAGTAACAATCTAACTATAAAATATCTATTTTATCCTTAATGAAATGATTTACATCCACACAAATTTCTATCATTCATTTTGGACCACAAGTTTTAAAAGTCTTCCTTTCTTTCTTAAACTCCGTGCCGAGTCAAAGTACCTCATATAAAATGGGACGGAGGGAGTAAATGGTTATAGTTTTGATTTAAATATAGGAATCACTAGAGTTTTTTCTTCTTATTCACTCTTATTAAATATAATATATATATATAGATTCTTCATCTTAACATTCAAATTTCTTACTTTTGTCTAATTTAATATCTAGTTCATTTATTTGTATTTCTTTGGCTTGGTCGAAAAAGGAGAAGGTTGATTTGACCTAATTTATTTGTGTTTGATTTTGATTTTACAAATTCAACTTCGTTTGTACTCACACAATTCTTTTGCTGAACATTAAAGGTTGCGTTTAGATATGATTTGAAATTAGATTGATTTAAAGTAAAAAGTTTGTTTAGACGTGTAATTTGAATTTCTTAAATTGTATATTTTTCGTATAACATAAAAATTCCACAAGTCATAAGAACTATTAAATTTCTTCAATTTTTATACATCTACTAAATGAGCAAATTATAGTTCAACAAAAAATTAAAATATCCTAAGACGTCGCACTGATAAATTACAATTTTTGATGTTACTTTTATAAATAAATATTTGCTATTATAAAACTTTCAAATACACAATTTTTTTTTAAAGATTCACTAATCAACAATAATAGTAATGACCTACTCTTTAATATAATTCTTTCACATAAATTAATTTCTTTACGTTGAGCATAAGTATTTATTTTTAAAATTTAAAAATGATGAGTCTTTTTTTTTTAAAAAAAAAGTATTATTAGTGTAGCTATACACCTAGGGGTCGTTTGGTTAGAAACAAATTATCTCGGGATTATTAATTCCTAGATAAGTTACTTCATCATGTATATGAGATAACTTATCTCATCACTAAGATATAAATAATCGGATAAATAATTTCAAGACTGCCTAATACTCAATTCAAAAGTAGGATAAAAGAATCCTACATCTTATCCCTGAAATTATTATATTTTATATCTCACACCAAACGACTCTCGAATACCTACGAATCAAATTTTATATTTAAAAAAGAAATAAAATCATAATTCAAATGATAATTCTATTTTATTTTTAAGAATTTCAACTTATAATCACAAATCGCATATCCAAATTGTTGCATAAACTGGGAGGTGGACAATTATCCAGGTCATAGTGTTCATCTACTCTAATTTAAGGTGTGGTACATCTGACTTGACAATCAAGTCTCAACTGACAATAGGTATATATTTATTATAGGTAAGAATATACTAATTAATGATTTATTTTTTCTTCAGTTCTTAATAATTCATTATCTTAATATTTTCAGAAAGCTAACATGGTTATAATTACGTCACCAGATCACTATTTGATTTATTGTTTAATTAATCCTAGGCCATGTTGTAGTTACATTCTTCCAACTTCTCAAATTTATAACCTCCTAGTCAGAATTTTTATTAAAGAGATTAAATTAGGGGAAAAATTTAAATATGTTATTAAACTTTGATAAAAGACTTATTTGGTTCATCCATTAAAAATTTAGCTTATCTATGCTATTTTTTGTTTGAGAACAAGGTTCATCTATACTTATTTAATTGTTAAAGGAAAAAAGTTTCAAATTTGCAAAATTCTTTTTTACATGTGATCAATTATGATTTGTCCACATCATTAATTAAATTTTTATTTTTTTTTTAAAAAAGGCTCAAATATGTTATCATATTAAACTTTGAGAAAATGCTCATTTATGTCATCCGTTAAAAAATTGACTCATCTATGTTATTTAAAACAAATAATGGCATGAATAGGTCTTGAGTCTTGACTCAAATAAAAATGACATATATGAGCCAAATTTTTAACGAATGACATAGATGACTTTTTCTCAAAATTCACTGACATATTTGGATCTTTTCTGCTTAAAGTGTGAAAAAGTAAATATATGAAAAAACCAAAAGAAATTTAATATCTAATAATATATATTTTAAAATAATAATTTTAATTATATATAAATAATAAAATTTAATATCAAAGAAATTGAGATGAAATCCGTAGACACTTTATCTTCTAATATGACTTCATTTGGATTGCAATAATTCGTTCACCATAGTGTAGCGGTACATCTTAGTTTTGATGAAAGTCAAATGGTTATAAAAAAAAATTTGTCAAAAAAAAAAATGGTTATAAAAAAATAATTGCCGGTTGGCACCTCCCCTACCACTACCTTGGAAATGCAACTTCAGTATCAATTGCCTAAGCAGAAAAATAGTAAATTTATTTTGTGTAAAAAAATATATTCTTTAATTTGAGACATTTAAAATTATAAGATTAAAAAATATTTATCTGATTTAAAACTCTTCTTAATGTTCTTTTCTATTATGTAATAAAAATAAATATATCCTATTGCGATAGTATATTAAGGTACTTCTCGCCAATTATTGAAATGACGTTAGTTTTTTTACTTTTTTTAAAAAATTGTGTTTTTCATTATTATGACAAACAAATTGGAACTAAGATATTCTCAATACTTTTCTCATCAATAATATACACTTCTAAATTCTCGTCATATTTAAAAATATTCTCAATATTTTTCTCATAATTTTATTAAGAATATCATATTCATATAAGAATTTGAGACCACTTGTTAATTAGCCTATACAGATACGGATGAGGTGGGGTCTTTCTGACAAGTTAGCGGTGAGGAGGAGTGATCCAATGCAGTTTACCTTGAATCAAAAGCGTTTCCTGATAACATCTTATTCACATCCAACGAGTAATGTCAAAAAGCCAAAGTAGATAAACCTTTTTTTGGCTGATTTCAGTGTAAAGTACAATTGCTTTTACTCTGCTTCTTATTTCTCTTATTCTATTGATCTCTGAAACAAACTCAACTTACCCTTTTCAGATATCCAACTCAAAATTTTGCATTTCAAAGAATTGTTGATCTTGTGAAAATTCTTGTTGCTTTCTGCTGGAATATGCTTAATTGTTGTTTTTCAATTTTTACAAAATTCATCTTGACTATCAAGGGTCTGATAATCAAAATACTTTGAAAAGACAAAAAAAAAAAATGGCTATGGCACCAACTGTTAAAGTAGTTCTTGGTTCAATTGCCTTTGCTGTATTTTGGGTATTGGCTGTTTTTCCTGCTGTACCTTTCATGCCTATTGGAAGAACTGCAGGTTCTCTCCTTGGAGCTATGCTTATGGTCATTTTTCGAGTCATAACTCCGGATCAAGCATATGCTGCTATTGATCTTCCAATCTTAGGTCTTCTCTTTGGAACTATGGTTGTTAGTGTTTATCTTGAAAGAGCAGATATGTTTAAATACTTAGGTAAATTGCTGGCTTGGAAGAGTCAGGGAGCTAAGGATTTGCTCTGTCGAATCTGCTTGATCTCAGCTGTTTCGAGTGCTTTTTTCACCAATGATACGTCTTGCGTTGTATTAACTGAGTTTGTATTGAAAATAGCTAGGCAACAGAATCTACCACCACATCCTTTCCTGTTAGCTCTTGCTTCGAGTGCGAATATTGGATCTTCAGTAACTCCGATTGGGAATCCACAGAACTTAGTTATAGCAGTACAAAGCAAGATATCTTTTGGGAAGTTTTTATTTGGTATTTTTCCTGCAATGCTTGTTGGCGTAGTTGTTAATGCTCTGCTTCTGCTTTGTATGTATTGGAAGTTGTTGTCTGTACAGAAGGATGTAGAGGATGCTGCTGCGGAACTAGTTCCTGAAGAGGAAGTAGTTTCTCATCGGTTTTCTCCAGCGACATTGTCACATATTAGTTCCTTGAATTCTCAAGAATTAAATCATACCTTAGATTCAATAGCTATCGGCACTTCTCCTCCTAGAGTTAATGGTAACACAAATCATGCTGAGACGCTTAGAAATCGTGTCATTGTTGGAGAAAGTGAAATACAAAAGGCATTTGATTCGTCTAGGAATTCAAATGCCTCAAAAGAAGGAACAAATGATGGATCACTACTGAAAAGAGAGGAGAATGTATCTTCAAAAAGAGTTTCATCTGTTGATGAATATGAAAATGAAAACTTCACAGCTTATGACGAAATGTGGTACTTTCCAAAAGTATGGAGAAATAAGTTGTGGAAAATATGTGTTTATCTTGTTACCATTGGTATGCTAATAGCTTTGCTAATGGGTCTGAACATGTCTTGGACTGCTATCACTGCAGCGCTTGCGCTCGTGGTTCTTGATTTCAAAGATGCCAGGCCTAGCTTAGAAAAGGTAGCAGAATTGTTTTAACAGTAATCTGTTACCATTTGATGTATCTTATTCATTCTGTTCTTTCGATTGTACAGGTTTCATATTCACTTTTGATATTCTTCTGTGGTATGTTTATCACGGTTGACGGCTTTAACAAAACTGGGATTCCAAGTGCTCTTTGGGATTTTATGGAGCCATATTCCAAGATAGATCATGCTGCAGGCATAGCAGTTCTTGCACTGGTCATACTGGTCCTGTCAAATGTGGCTTCAAATGTGCCAACTGGTATGTGTCTCCTGCACTTTTTGAGCCCTTAAACCTAAATCAACACTGTTTATTTTTACTTCATATGCTTGGATTTCATTTCTTCGCTCATTATATGTTTTACGAGATACAATTGTTGGCTAATGTATGTGTACAAAACAAGTAGCTAAAGGGGTTAGGGAGAATGACATTTAATTGTGAAAAAAGTTCTATTGGAATTAAAAACTACAAGACTGAGAAAAGTGTAAGGAGATGAAGAAACAGAGAAAACTGCATCTTAGTTCCAAACACGATGATCGTGCAATCATGTCTTATATACGTTAAATCTTAATTATAGTTACAACGTTTATTTGGCCTTAGTATTGCTGCTCGGAGGACGAGTTGCTGCATCAGCAGCTGCAATATCTCCTGAGAGTGAGCAGAAAGCATGGCTCATCTTAGCATGGGTCAGCACCGTGGCAGGGAACCTTTCACTCTTAGGATCAGCAGCAAACTTAATAGTGTGTGAACAGGCTCGTCGGGCTCAACACTTTGGCTACAATCTCTCCTTCTGGAGTCATCTCAAATTTGGAGTTCCGTCTACGCTTATTGTTACAGCCATTGGTTTGATGCTCATTCGAGGATGACACATTTTTCAGTCGCGTTACTGTGTTTTTGAAGCTTCAAATAGACAACTGTCATTCTTGTGCAAGTGTTAGGGACAGTCTGTTGCATTAACCTCCCGCTATGCATGGAGTCTGGAGAAGGGCTAGACCACAAGGGTCTTTTGTACGTAGTCTTATCATGCATTTGTTGTTTCCACGGGTTGAACTTTTGACCTCCTGGTCACATGATAACAACTTTACCAATTCTCTTCAATCATGGAGATCTCATAAATCCAACATCTCTCTCTATATATGTACTCCTTCTGTCCCAATTTATGTGACTTACTTTTCTTTTTAGTTAGTCCCAAAAAGATTGACACATTTCTATATTAAGTAACAATTTGACTATAAAATGTCTATTTTACCCTTAATGAAATGATTTACAGCCACACAAATTTTTATCATTCATTTTGAACCACAAGTTTTAAAAGTCTTTCTTTCTTTTTTAAACTCCGTGCCGAGTCAAAGTACCTCACATAAAATGGAACGGAGGGAGTATTATTTTACTATAATCCAACATGTTAAGGGTTCATAGTATTCAAGCTGACAGGTTGTTCTTAATGTCAGATTACTTCCTTTATTTGTTATATATATATATATATATATATATATATATATCATGATATGATATAATAAGAAACTAATAATCTTTATTTGTTACCAAAAGAATAGATCTCAATTTCCAAACAAACATTAGTTCCAACCAAAATGTGGCAGCGAGATTATTTAAGGAATCTCATTGCATGTATTTGCTATAGACTCACAAACGCCATTCAATTCGAGTGTGTTTAGTATGAAATATTTTTTGAAAAATGTTTTTAAATATTTTATGTTAGATTGGTCAAAATATTTTGGAAAACATTTTCTTCAAGAAAACAAGCTCTTTAAAAATGATGAAAATAATGAAAGTAGGAAAAACAAGTTTCATAAGTGACATTTTTTTCATCCACCTAACATCCCCAAATTCTTACCCCTTGATCGTCCCACCCCACCACTCTTGAATCACCACTCCCTATTTTATCGCCTTCATATAATTTTTTGTTACATTACATATGTAAATGTTTTTTGAGTTGATATATTTTTAATTTTTTTTTGCTTGCTTATCTAACACTAGAAAATAATTAGGAAATTCATTTATTTTTCTACATTTTCTACGAAGACTTAATATAAATATTTTTTTGTCGAGGAGATTTGCAATCCTTTTCTATTCACTTGGTTCCGCCCCAAATCAAAATTCAGCCATAACTAAATATTAAGAAGCAAAGAAGAAAAAACATAAATCTTCGACTCTTTGTTGTCTCTTTTACAATTCTTTTCTTTTGAGTGTGAGCAGGATGAAGAAAGAAATTTGGCGAAGAGTGTGTAATTTTTTTTTCCAATTGTATCAATGTTGTATAAGATCAAATATATATTCATAAAAAATAACTAACATTTAATATCTATACATCATATAATTTTCTAACCAAGAATATGCATCAAATCATTCTTTACCTAAGTTGACTTCGCTCATATGTTTGAGCGATATATAATAAGAACAAAATTTAATATAAAAAAGCATCAAGTATATAAATATTTTCTCCTTGTAACTTGTAACTGGTATGAGCACATGAACTTAAGTTCATATTATTACTTTTACTACTGTATAAAGAAGTCCGGGTAGGTCATCGTCAATATGCTTGCTTCCTAGACAAGGGTAATTTGGTGATTTTGTAAAAGCAACTAGAAGTAGTATATATATATTTTTTAAAATTGTTTGTTTTATGTTTCTTTTTTAAATTGTTATATTTGAAAATTTTCTAAACAATACTATATAATCACAATAATTAACAATTTAAAATATTTTTAAAACGTATAAAAATTTGGTCCATTTTCAAAATTCTATCGAGTCACATAAAATGGGACAAAAGAAATAACATATATTATTTCAAAATGACGTGAAAAATACTAAAAATAACAACTTAAAATATTTAACTGACATAAAAAATATATTTGGTTCACTATCGATTTTTTATCGGTGCCACATAAAATGGGAAAGAGAAAGTAACATATATTATTTGAAAATGATGTAAAAAGTAGTATAAATAACAATAATTAACAACTTAAAATATGTAAAAGACATAAAAGATTTGGCTAACTCTCGAAATTCTATTAGTGCCACATATATTGGGACAAACAAAGTAACATATATTATTTGAAAATTACATTAAAAATACTATAATTACAATAATTAACAACTTGAAGTATTTAAAAGAAATAAAAAAAATTGGTTAATTTTCAAAATTCTTTATGTGTTACATAAATTGGGACAAATTGAGCAATATTATATTATTTGAAAATTATGTAAAAAAATAATATAAGTCACAATAATTAACAACTTTAAACACTTAAAACCATATAAAAATTTGGATGACTCTCCAAATTCCATAAAAAAATTTAGGGAAAAGGGACAAAAGTATCCCTTAACTTTGTTTTATTGGTCAATTAAACAAAGTTGAGGGGTATTTTTTACCCTTTTCCCAAAATTTTATCAAGGGTGCCCAAGAATAATGGTGTGTGCCTGTTAAAATAAAACCAAAAAATATTATGCTATTTGGGGTGGTTTTGAACTTAGAACTCCGTTCAAATGGAATGATTATTACTACTACGCCAAAGCCCAAAAACATAGTTTTTTTAAGGGTATCCAACTTTAAATATATATCCTTTATATAATAGAGCAAACTATTAACTAGAGATATTCTCTTCTTCTTTTTTTACTAAAATTTTTTCTAGACTTAATTTTTATAAAAATATATGTATTTTAATAAAAATATTTGTTTAAATTATACTTTTAAAAATTAAATTATTTAATTTAAAAGGAACAAATAGCTATGTTAGGTGTTGAGTATTTCGTACAACATTTAGTAAAATTTGGTCATATAAAATCAAATCAAAAGAGGGGAGGGGAAACATTCTCTTATGATTACTAACGAAGAGAATAAATAAAAGACTTTAATTTTTGGATCTCTTAGTCTAAAAATGAAAGAATTTTATGCGTAAAAACAAAAACAACATCAAACCATAAAAAATGACTTTAATATTCGGATATTTTAGGCTTAAAAATGAAAGAATTTTATGTGCAAAAACAAAAATGACATCAAATAAAAAATAAGTGTGTAAAAGACTATAAAATCAAACCTATGAGAATACTATTACTTCGAATTATGAATAATTAATCTCTTAGGATCATTTATTACGGTTATTCATAATCGATTGAGATCAATAACTTGAATAATTTTTTTTTATCAATTTATTGATAATAGATTATTGATTTAGCGATTTCGATAATAATTTTAATAAATGATTTGATATTTTTTTCTTAATGGTTTAACTGATATGGAGAGTAAGTTAATAAATCATGTTTATACCATTAAGGATATAGAGTCCTTCGCTTGGGGTTTGGTTTATGTTGTGGTGCATTGCGGCTAGTTAAATAAGGTATTTAATTATATTTTTAGTAGTTTTCTTTATTATTCTAGAATAGAATTTATGTTTCATAACTTCATAGGGATTATGTTTAGCTATAGTTATTAGTCTATAATAGGATTTAGGTTTCCTACTTTCGTAAGAATTAGATTTTTAATTGGTGTGATAAAACTCTTATATAAAAGGGCTTTGATCAATAAATCATTAAATTGTATTTTAACAAAAAAAAAAGAAAAGATATCAATGTTCTCTCATTCATTTAACTCTAAGGTTCCAGCCTCCCTTCAAGGAACTGAAGTTATATGCAAAATAGGTCGATCTAGGAATTTGAACAAAAGATAGGAAAAATCAAAATCAGCTGATTTAGATTTTTCTATTCAACATCTTGTGATTTGATCCTCCTCTAAGAATCCTAACACATTAGTGCTAGAGCTTGACACAATCATCAATGAGAATAAATCCTAGGTTCCAAAAAGAACGTGTGTTTACAAAAAGCATTAATAGACTCTAAACTAACGAAAATGGAACAACGTCCAGCGAAAAAGTTGTCCAAGTCACTTAAGAGCAATTTTTGACTTAAAATTGGCTCTACAAAATTAGTAGTCCACGAAATAGAGTCGAATAGTGCTCCGACGACAGACAGATCAACAAAATCCTGCTACTAGAAGCAATACACTGTCTATTCAACAGCTCAATCAAATTATCCAACAAGTGATGATTTCTATTCGACAGTACCAATTTATGCAAGAATGATTTTTTCTACTTATGAAGACACTAATTAACTATTAATTTGGATGCATCGCTATGAATTATTTTTTGAAAATCAACATACAACGAAAGCAAAAAAAAAAAGTTGAAGTGGCTGGATTTCACATGTTGGAAGAAGCATAATTATGGATATTATCAGCTTAAATGAGCAAATGACTCAATGAGTTGAGAAGAATTTTAGAAACATTGTTTTCAATGATTTGAACCTCCTAAAAGTAATAACATGATGGGCGAGTTGATGACACTTCGACAGATTGATATATTTAAACTTTATCAACTCAGCTTTAAGAAAAGCTTGCTAGGGATGATGAGCCTATTCTAGAACACTTGCACGTGAAAATATTTATGGTGAGATTGGATGAATTAATCAGAATGGATGTGCAGTTGCTCAATCCACATAACTTATCGACGATCACGAGTGTGTCCAATGCCATAAAACAAAAGCAACAACGATAAAAAGTAATATTCATGAGAGGACATGACAGTAGTCTCATACAAGTCTTGACAGCACAACAAACTCGGCAAAATCTGCTACTAATTTAGTCAGCTCATTTACCTATACTAATATCTATATCAGCAACCAAATTTCTTTTATTAAGCAATTAACTAAAGAAGAGCTAAGGGATCGTACTATAATTGTGACAAACAATATTCAGCCACTCACCAGTGTATATGATATTTCTGACTAAAATTGAATGATTTAGTTGATAATGCTATTGAAGAAGTTTCGGATGATATCGGGAAATTCGAGTTTGAAGACAATATCTTTCAGCGTGAGAAGGTAATGTTATGAATGCGTTGAAGTCAATCAAATTAAGCAAATAATTATATTTTTAGTAGTTTTTTTTATTATTCTAGAAAAGAATTTATGTTTCTTAAATTCATAAAGATTATGTTTATATATAGATATCAGTCTGAAATATAATTTTAGGTTTTCAATTTTCATATGGATTAGACTTCCTATTGTTATAATAAACTCTTATTTAAAGGAGTTTCTGAAGAATAAATCATTATGTTTTATTTATTTTTTTAAAATTAAGAGATCATAGTCCTCTCTTCCATTGAATTTTAAAGTTTCAATCTCCCTTCAGCGAGCTGGAGCTATATACAAAATAAGTCGATCTTGGAATTCAAACAAAGGCAATGAAAAGTCGAAGTCAATTGATTTAGATTTTCTTGTTCATCGTCTTGTGACTCAATCCTTCTCTAAGAATCTTAACTGTTTCATACTTTCATTTTTAATTGTCTCAAACTCTCTGTTATTCTACAAAATGTTAATGTTTTCTTTTAAGCAATACACAACTTGTCAATTCATATACTTGATTCATTTGTTTGTCACCTTGTTTTTGAGTGATTTTTATTTTTTGTGTATGAAATCTTAACTATTAAATTAATAATTGAACTGATAATAATCAATAATTGATAAATATCTTAACAATTTTATACTGTTTCAGTACATTTACAAATCAATACGTATAACCAATAAACTTTAAAATTTAACATAACTGATCGATACACAGTCCTACCACTCACAAATTGAACAAAAGAAATTGATCTTTCAATATTTCATGTTGAAATATAAAAAAAAAACTCTTATAAAAATGATATAAGCCGCAACACAAAATTAGTATAGGGTGACAAAACTAATATCCCTTCTACTTCCTTCGTCTCAAAATAGGCGTCACTTTAGCTTTTTCATGCCTCATTAAGAAATATAATAAATATAAGCTACTATTCATTTAGTAGCCCTTATTTATTAGATGTTTCGAGTGTAAGGACAAACTCTTTCAACGTAAGAGAGGTAAACTTGTGAATGTGTTGAAGTCAATTGAATTAAGTAAAAAATGATATTTTTAGTAAATTTCTTTATTATTCTAGATTAAAATATATGTTTCATAGCTTTAAAAAGATTAAGTTTATCTATAGTTTTTAGTCTAAGAATTAAACTTTCTATTGTTATAATAAAACTCCTATTTAAAGGAGTTTCTGAGGAGTAAACCATTAAGTCGTATTTTAAATATAAAATAAATGATTGGCGTTCTCTCTTTCATTGTTTCAACCTCCCTTCAATGAGCTGAAGTTATATACAAAATAGGTCGATTTAGAAATTCAAACAAAGGTAAGGAAAAGTTGAAGTCAATTAATTAAGATTTTCATGTTCACCGTCTTGTGACTTGATTCTTCTCTAAGAATTCTAACATTTTTGTACTTTCATTTATGATTGTGTCACGCCCCGAGCCTACACCTTGGGAGGTATTGGCACTCGAGAACCATTATTGGTCCCAAGCGAACCCTTGGCCTGACTTTCTTACTCAGTGGAAGACTTAAACATAAGAAATAGTCTCAAAATATAACTCATGCAATAACTTAAGAGATAATAACTTAGCCAAAATGGCAACTCAAGTCTTAACGTATACAACTGAAAACGGAAAGACTAAAGAACTATAACTACTCGTCTATGAAGCCTCTAAAACAAGGAGGGATGTTAGGACAAGACCCCTGATCATCTTAACAACTAAAGTACTAAAGAAATGTAAAGGGAGCCCTCCGGAAAGCAAAGAGGCTCACCAACTGACTCTGAGTGCTCAACTGGATCAACGAGGCGCTGGATGCTGATCTTGGTTACCTGTGTCTGCATCATAAAACGATGCAGACCAAATGGCATCAGTACATTGAATGTACGAGTATGCGAGGGGAAAACTAAACATACATAAGCTTGAAAGGAATCTGAAAGGAACACTTACCTTGGCTTTACTTAACTCATGAATAACTCAACTCAAAAGCAAGGTAAAACAGCAATAATGATGCAGCTATACAAAGCATTTAAAACAGGAGGTAGCAACTCAATTTGTTAAATAAATGCAATAACAATTCAATTTACATATAAAGTAATATAATACAGTGGGAAAACTCTAACTGACAACCACCACTATGAGCCTAAGTGATGATACATCGTCTTTCCCACGCTGCTAGAACTGTCCTATACTTTGCCGTCATATAGAACGTCTTAACTGAGTGGATCCACTAGTCTATGCTAAAAAAAGCACTAAGGAATCATCTAAAAAATATGATCATTTTCTGCCCATGATGGCTACATGGTTTATGGAGACTTGAGTTATTATGAGCTCGCATCCCCATATCGGTGCTCAATACTACTCCCAAAATATACTCAGCTCATATGTTTTTAAAACAAAACTCTTTCTTTGGTTTGAGATAATTACTCAAAAACTAGCCCAAAGGCTCTCTTGGAAATCGGTGTTTCCTTTCTTGCTCAAATGTGAAAACATTTTAACTCTTGGGAATACTTAGTTCCCGTATAATCTTTGAAGAAAAAGAACTTTACTCTTACTCTTTACTCAACTCAAGCTTAAGTCTTAAAACAAAGTTAAAACGTTAGTGAAAGACTTTTGGAACACTCTATGAAATTCTATTGACTTAACTCTTAACTTCCCTTGAATTGAAGTATGGATTGAAGGCTCATGATCTCATGTTAATGATGATTTCATGATGTTTAGACGTACCTTAGAGTATAGAAATTGACTAGAAAACATAGGTACAATGCTAAGAAACTAGTACGGAAAGAAGGAGAAAAAGGTGGAAGAACTGGCATCCCTAGTGAAGTGAGAGGTGTGGGGCGCCAACCCTTGAATTTCATGGAGTGAATTGGGGAGATCTGGCTGGCGCGGCACCCAAGAGGTCAAACTTCAGAGCCCCTTTTGGGGCTCTCTGGCTGGAGCGGTGCCCCAGCCCTGCCCAGGTGCACTCCAATTTTTCTTCTTCGATTTTCAACTCTAAACCCCCAATTTCAACTTGGTTCTTTCCCCAAACACTTAGAATAAACTATACCATCAATATATGTAAGATTCTACTAAAAAACACACCTAAAAATCATGAATCAAACTCAAGAAACTTCAACAACAAGAACCTACAAGATTTTAAACGAATTTCATCAAGAACTCATAAGATTTTCTTTCAAAACAATACAACTTCACTAAATTGAATCATGTTTGGTGCGTAGGTGAACTAAACCAACGCTATGTGATGTCACATACCTCGTAGGGATCACCCCTTGACGGAATCCACGACCTTAGCTTCAAGATTTGGCGATTTCCTTGCTTCTTCTCCTCTTTTTTTCTCTTCTCTCAAAACCCTAACTTAGTTTTCAAAAGCGTAAACTGACCAAGTTCAGTTTAGACCCCAATTAAACTCCTAAAATTTAAATAAAATAATTGGTTAAGGAAAAGACCAAACTACCCTTCCAAAATCCGGATTGGACTTTCCTTATCCAAACAACCCAACTTCCAATGGACATATCTCACTTATACGAACTCAGAATTGCGCAAACTTAGCTTAACTTAACAAATTTCCAGATTTTTCATTCTTTCCTAAAATACCTCTTTCCAATTCTAACTCTTTCTAGTTCTTTCAAATAGCGAGATGTTACAGCTTGTCTTAAATTCTTAGTTATTCTACAAAATGTTAGTGTTTGATTGTTAGCAAGATACAATTTGTCAACTCATGTGTCTGGTTCATTTGGTTTATCATCTTGTTTCTAAGTGATTGTTTTTTTCTTTTTGGGAAATCTTAACTGTTAAATTGATAATCGAACCGATAATGATTAATAGATAATACATTATTGTTTTAATAATTTTATAACGCTTTAGCATGTCTACAAATCAATAAGTATAATCGATAAACTTCAAAATTCAATTGAACTGATTGATACACAGTCCTACCACTCACAAATTAAATAGGAAAATATGATCTTTTCAATCTTCCATGTGTAAAAACCATGCCTCATTAAGAAAAGAAAAAAAGATATAAGCTACCATTTACCAAGCTGCCCTTATTTATTACATGTTTTGAGCTTGATTACAAGCTCTTTCAACGTGGGGAGGTAATGTGTAACATCTCGCTATTTGAAAGAACTAGAAAGAGTTAGAATTGGAAAGAGGTATTTTAGGAAAGAATGAAAAATCTGTAAATTTGTTAAGCTAAGTTTGAGTTTTGGGTCAACTTCAAACGATCATAACTCCTACCTCATGATGAGTTACATGTGCTTACAGATACCATAGGAAAGATCTTGGAATTATCAACGCTGCCAAGTTTGCGCGATTCCAAGTTTGTATGAGTGAGATATGCCCATTGGAAGTTAGGTTGTTTAAATAAGGAAAGTCTAATCCGAATTTTGGAAGGGTAGTTTGGTCTTTTTCATACCCTATTATTTTAATTTCGTCTTTGGTAATTAAGATGGGGTCTAAACTGATAGGATTCAGTTTACGCTATTGAAAAAGAGTTAGGTTTTGAGAGAAGAGAAAAGAGGAGAAGAAGCAAGAATCGTCAAATTCTCGAAGCTAAGATCGTGGATTTCATCAAGGGGTGATCCCTACGAGGTATGTGACATCACATAGAGTTGGGTTAGTTCACCCATGCGCCAATCATGATTCAATTCAGCGAAATTGTATAGTTTTGAAAGCAAATATTATGAGTTCTTGATGATAATTCATTTGTAATCTTGTGGGTTCTTGTTGTTAAAGTTCCTTGAGTTAGATTCATGATTTTAGGTGTGATTTTCAGTAGAATCTTATGTATTTTGAGGATATAGTCGATTCTAAGTGTTTGGGGAAAGAACCAAGTGAAATTAGAGGGTTTAGAGTTAAAAAACGAAAGAGAAAAGTCGGAGTTCACTTGGGCAGGGGCCTGGGGCGCCACCCCAGCCAGAGCGCCCCAACAGGGGCTCTGAAGTTTGGGGTTTGGGGTGCCGTGCCAGCCAGAGCGCCCCAACCCAGTCCCTGAAATTCAAGGGCTGGCACCCCGCGCCTCTCAGAGCGCCAGGGACGCCAGTTCTTCCACCTTTTCCCCCTTCTTTCCGTACTAGTTCCTTAGCAACATACCTATGTTTTCTAGTCGATTTCTATACTCTAAGGTACGTCTAAACATCATGAAATCATAATTAACATGAGATCATGAGCCTTGAATTCATATTTCAATTCAAGGAAAGTTAAGAGTCAAGTCAAGAGGTTTAAAAGTTAAGTCAAGAGAAGTTCATAGAGTTTTCCAAAAGTCTTTTACAAACGTTTTAACTTTGTTTTAAGACTTAAACTTTGAGTTGAGTAAAGAGTAAGAGTAAAGTTCATTTCTTCAAAAATTATACGGGAACTAAGTATTCCCAAGAGTTAAAATGTGTTCACATTTGAGCAAGAAAGGAAACACCGATTTCCAAGAGAGTCTTTGGGCTAGTTTTTGAGTAATTATCTCAAACCAAAGAAACAGTTTTGTTTTTAAAACATATGAGCTGAGTATATTTTGGGAGTAGTATTGAGCACCGATATGGGGACGCGAGCTCATAATAACTCAAGTCTCCATAAACCATGTAGTCATCATGGGTAGAAAGGATCATACTTTTTAGATGATTCCTTAGTGCTTTTTAGCATAGACTAGCGGATCCACTTAGTTAAGGCGTTCTATATGACGACAAAGTATAGGACAGTTCTGGCAACGTGGGCAAGACGTTGTATCATCACTTAGGCTCATAGTGGTGGTTGTCGATTAGAGAAACTCCCACAGTATTATATTACTTAATTGTTATTGCATTTCTTTAACAAATTGAGTTTCTACCTCCTGTTTTAAATGCTTTGTATAACTGCACCATTATTGTTGTTTTACCTTGCTTTTAAGTTGAGTCATTCATGAGTTGAGTAAAGCCAAGGTAAGTGTTCCTTTCAGATTCCTTTCAAGCTTATGTATGTTTAGTTTTCCCCTTGCATATTCGTACATTCAATGTACTGATGCCATTCGACCTACATCGTTTTATGATGCAGACACAGGTAACCAAGATCAACATCCAGCGCCTCGTTGATCCAGCTGAGCACTCAGAGTCAGTTGGTGAGCCTCTTTGCTTTCTGGAGGGCTCCTTTTACATTGCTTTATTACTTTAGTTGTTAGGATGATCGGGGGTCTTGTCCCGACATCCCTTCTTGTTTTAGAGGCTTCATAGACGAGTAGTTATAGTTCTTTAGTCTTTCCGTTTTCAGTTGTATACGTTAAGACTTGTGTTGCCATCTTGGCTAGTTTGAATGTTTCTTTTAAGACATTCTAAGTTATTTCATTAGTTCCTTATTTGAGACTATTTCTTGTGTTTAAGTCTTCCGCTAAATAAGTAAGCCAGGCCAAGGGTTTGCTTGGGGCCAGCAATGGTTTTCGAGTGTCAGTCCCGCCTAGGGTGTAGGCTCGGAGAGTGACATAATGTTGTGGATGCGTTAAAGTCAATTAAGTTAGTGATTAAATATATAGTTTTAGTAGCTTTATTTATTATTCTAAAATAAAATTTATGTTTCATAGATTAGGTTTAGCTATAGCTATTAGTTTGAAATATGATTTAGATTTCCTACTTTTATAAGGATTAGACTTTCTATTGTTATAATAGAACTGTTATTTAAAGGAGCTTGAGGAATAAATTTTTAAGTCGCATTTTAACAAAAAATAAGAGACTGAAGTTTGCTCTTTCATTGAACTCTAAAGTTTTAACCTCCCTTCAATAAGTTGAAAGTTATATATACAAAATAGGTCAATCTAAAATTTTGAAAAAAGACAAGGAAAGGTCAAAATCAATTGATTTACATTTTCCCATTCATCTTCCTATGACTCGTTCTTTATCTAAGAATCCTAACAGTTTCATACTTGCATTTCTAACTGTCTCAAACTCTCGATTATTCTATAAAAATGTTAGTAATTACTTTAGAACAAGATGCAATTTGTCAACTCATGTGCATAGTGCATTTGATTTGTCACTTTGTTTCTAAGTATTTTTTTTTTTGTGTGAAATCTTAACAGTTAAATTGATAATCAAACCGATAATGCTCAACAACCGATATAACGATATCTTAATGATTTTATAAATTTTAACATGTCTACAAATCAATAAATATAAACTATAAACTTCAAAATCCAACCAAACCAATCAATACGCAGTCCTATCACTCATAAATTGAAAAAAAGAAGATAATCTTTTCAATCTTCCATGTGTAAAAACAAAAATGTCTTATAAAAATAACATTTACCCAAAAACAAAATTTGTAAAGGTTGACGAAACTAAATATCCCTCCTATTTTCTTCTTCGCATAATAAATGTCATTTTAATTTTTTCCGCGCCTTATTAAAAAAAATTAAAAATTAAACCTATCATTCTCCTATTTATTAAATGTTTCTTGAAAAATGAACATGTTATGTATCCACTGATCATTGTTTTGACTATAGTAGTAAATTCGTTTTACCTTCAAAACAACTCCCCTATCTCGATACTTAGCTTTGTTTCTAAGTAATTTTTTGTGTGAAATCCTCAAATCGATAATGCTAAATAACCGATATAGCGAAATCTTAATGATTCTATAACATTTTGCATGTCTATAAACCAATAAATATAAACGATAAACTTCAAAATTCAACCAAATAGCTCAATATGCAGTCCTACCGCTCACAAATCGAACAAAAGAAGATGGTCTTTTCGATTTTCTATGCGTAAAAACAAAAATGTCTTCTAAAAATTACATAAACCCAAAAACAAAATTTGTAAAAGTTGACGAAAACTAAATTTCCCTCATGTTTTATTCGTCCCATAATAAATATCATTTTAATTTTTTCCACAACTTATTAAAAAAATAAAATTGACCAATCATTTTAAACTACTCATGTTTATTAGATGTTTCTTGAAAAATGAACACGTTACGAATCCACTGTTCATATTTTGATTGTAGTAGTAAATTCATTTTACCTTCAAAACAACTCCCCTATCTTGATCCTTAGCTTTGTTTATAAGTAATTTTTTTATATGAAATCTTAATTGTTAAACTGATAATCAAATCGATAATGCTCAATAAGCGATACAGCGAAATGTTAATGATTTTATAATGTTTGGCATGTCTACAAATCAATAAATATAAACGATAAACTTTAAAATCCAATCAAATCGATCAACACATAATCCTACCACTTATAAATTGAACAAAAGAAGATGATCTTTTCAATTTTCTATGCGTAAAAAATAAAATGTCTTATAAAAATAACATAAACCCAAAAACGAAATTTGTAAAAGTTGACGAAAACTAAATATCCCTCCTGTTTTCTTCGTCCCATAATAAATATCATTTTAGTTTTTTCCATGACTTATTAAAAAATAAAAATAAAATTGACCAATCATTTATTAAACTATTCCTGTTTATTAGATGTTTCTTGAAAAATGAACATGTTACGTTACGAATTCACTGTTCATATTTTGACTGTAGTGGTAAATTCATTTTACCTTCAAAATAACTCCCCTATCTTGATACTTAGCTTTGTTTCTAAGTAATTTTTTTTTATGTGAAATCTTAATTGTTAAACTGATAGTCAAATCGATAATGCTTAATAACCCATATGACGAAATCTTAATGATTCTATAACGTTTTGTATGTCTACAAACCAATAAATATAAACGATATATAAGCGATAAACTTCAAAATCCAATCAAATCAATCCATTTATAGTCCTACCACTCACAAATTGAACAAAAAAGATGACATTTTCAATTTTCTATGTGTAAAAACAAAAATGTCTTATAATAAAAATAATATAAACCCAAAAGTAAAATTTGTAAAAGTTGACCAAAACTAAATATCCCTCATGTTTTCTTCGTCTCATAATAAATGTCATTTTAACTTTTTCTAGGACTTATTATAAATTTAACCAATCATTTATTAAACTATTCCTGTTTATTAAATATTTCTTGAATAATGAACACGTTACGTTACGAATTTACTGTTCATATTTTGACTGTAGTAGTAAAGTCATTTTACCTTCAAAACAATTCTCCTATCTTGATACTCGGCTTTGTTTCTAAGTAATTTTTTTATGTGAAATCTTAATTGTTAAATTGATAGTCAAATTGATACTGCTTAATAACCCATATGGCGAAATCTTAATGATTCTATAACGTTTTGTATGTCTACAAACCAATAAATATAAACGATAAACTTCAAAATCCAATCAAATCAATCCATACATAGTCCTACCACTCACAAATTGAACAAAAGAGATGATATTTTCAATTTTCTATTTGTAAAAACAAAAATGTCTTCTAATAAAAATAACATAAACCCACAAATAAAATTTGTAAAAGTTGACCAAAACTAAATATCCCTCATGTTTTCTTCGTCTCATAATAAATGTCATTTTAATTTTTTCTAGGACTTATTATAAATTTAACCAATCATTTATTAAACTATTCCTGTTTATTAAATATTTCTCGAATAATGAACACATTACGTTACGAATTCACTGTTCGTGTTTTGACTGTAGACTGTAGTAGTAAATTCATTTTACCTTCAAAACAACTCCCCTATCTTGATACTTAGCTTCCTCACTCCCATTTTTACTTCACCATTCTTACGCGATCTCTTCTAAGCTTTATCGAAATCATCTTCTTCAGCAACTTACTATCTCCCTCTGTTGTCTCTCAGTTGAAATCTCAGTGTGGGACAGCGAGAGGAGAAAGGCTAATGTTTCTAGGGTTTGATTTGAGCTAATTATGAGTTGATTCATAGTCCAAATCCGAAGAAACGAGCTCGTTTATGCTTGCGATGCAACAAGTAATCAGTTGAAAGGTGAGTTTTGGTAATTTTGCTTTAGTTTTAGTTCATTTTCTGTTTTTTTAGTATTTTAATATGTGGTGTGATTACCTGGTGTATTTGTAGTGTTCTAGATCTGCGCGGAAATGGCTGTGTTTTTAGGATTCATATCGAAAATTGAAGTCTAAATTAGAGATCAGTAGGATCACTTCACTTTTTTCCTTTTTTTTTTGCATGTAAGGAAGTGAAAATATTTACTAATATTTTGGAGTTAGAGTGATGTCCTTGAGAATAAAGGTTCCTATTCCAGTATGGATTGCACTAGGTGAATTCTCCAATCAGTCTAAGCTAGTGTTGGCAGAGGTACCCAGCGTATATATGCTGGTGGCAGGTAATAGATACTTGAAAGGACTAGTGGAGGTGTGCTCAAACAGGTAGGACGGTGTTGTTATTAAAAGAAGTTAGTACCTTTGGTGGCATTTCTGAAGACGAAAGAAAAAGAAACGAAAAAAATAAATAAAATGAAAGAGTACTTTACCAGTTATGTCAAGAAGACTTGGTCTTCCCTGCTCAAAGTTTTGGCATTTCTCAGTGTTGAAATACAGATATTGAAAATTTTATCTTGGAAATACTTGAATGGAATTTTTTAGGGGTAAAATCTTATGCCTAATAATTGCATCAAAGCGTGTTTAAGTTGCAAGAGGGGGAGGGGCTGCTACCATCATCATTGGGCAGGGAAGGCCAAGTCAAGTTTATCTCATGAACTTTTTGTTGTGGGTGAGTTGGAAGTTCTTAAATCGACCACCGTAAGCGCTAAGGGTATGACTTAGTGGTTAATGAAGTAACTAATTATTTTATGTTCATATTTCTTAGAATTTATCAAGTAGTATGTGCTGCACCCATGCTCTAGAAAGGCTGAATGGTGCACGTGGTTGAATGTTGAAGTTATTTACCTAAAGAACAAGGATCAATTGCGACGGAAGGTAGAGAAAGTGTAAAAATGGAGTAGAAGCAGGTAGAGAGGTCTCATTTTGTGAATTTTTTTTCCCACCAATCTTGCAAACGAGGAATCATGCCGTGCCTGCCTTGTTTTAGCTATGCCAATTTAGAGTCTTAATAATGTGGGCACTTTTTGATTCTCCCTGGTAGCCGTTGTCAATGAAGTAATTTAATTGGCTTTTCATGGTTGTATTAGGAAGGTGACTGCTCTTATTGACTGATTCTATCATTCATAACTGCTCTTTCAGTTTCTTACTAACTTGTTACGAGTCTCTATTTTGGATGTCTTTGACTAAATAATATCTTTCGCATCTTTTATTGAAAAAAATGTGTGATGATGACATACATGTAGCGATAGATCACTTCTACTATCACTCCAGCTCTCACTGAGGTCATATTACTCTCTTTTCTGCTTCGCGTATGTGTTGTCATTTAGTAAGTCTTGATTGTTTGAAGAATTGTTTTAGACTTTAGTGGGTTGTTTATTTGTTTCATATATCTTTTAGCACCGGAAAAGATGCCTTCATGGTGGGGAAAGTCAAAAGCAAAGAAGAAAGCGACCAAAGAGAGTTTTATTGATTCATTGCATCGTAAGTTTAAGAGTCCAGCTGAAGCTAAGTCTCCGAGTAAATCAGGTGGATCTAGAAGACACAACAATGACATTGTTTCTGAGAAGGGTTCTCAGTCCCAGGCACAGTCAAGGTCGTCATCACCTTCCAAGAATGTCTCCAGATGTCAAAGTTTTGCTGAAAGCGCTCTAGCCCAACCACTTCCGCTTCCAGGTTTGCCATCAGCAAGTGTAGTGCGGGCAGACTCTGGGAGTCAATCTGCAAAACCCAGAGTAGAGAAGGGCTCAAAGTCATCCCTGTTTCTGCCTCTCCCAAAGCCTGCATGCATCAGGCACAGACTAGACCCTGCAGATGCTGATGGAGAACTTGTCTTTGCATCAATTTCAAGTGAGTGCTCTGTTGAGAGTGATGATCCTACTGATTCACGCCAACGTAGTCCACTAGCATTTGATTATGAAACTGGTAACCGGACTCCCTTGGGTAGCCCTCCAAGGTACGCAAATGCTGAAGGTCACCTAAATGGAATGTATTCACAAAGGGATTCTGTAACTGCTTAAGTATCTAATTGTTTCCTAATTTGTAAACAATTCATTTGTCTAACTTGTTTGCTTGCTTCTTTCTTTTGGTATCTAAACCACCCTGGATGACATAATTTCTTTTCCTTTTTTGGTTTAGAAGGTTGGCTGTTAAGGATCAATCTGCTGTTGGACAAATAAGCATAAAAGAGGCAACAGAACCAGTTAATCTTTCTCCCAGTGGACATGTCTCCTCTCGATCTCCTAAGAGACGACCACTAAATAGCCACTTGTCCAGTATACAAATTCCTTCTCATGGTGCCCTTTGCAGTGCTCCTGATAGTTCTATATCAAGTCCTTCCAGAAGTCCAATGAGAGCTGCTGGCTGTGAGCAAGTTAGTAGTTCTACTTTTTGGGCAGGAAAGACTTATCCAGATCTTCCTTTACTTGGATCTGGCCATTGTTCAAGCCCAGGGTCTGGTCAGAATTCTGGACATAATTCCATGGGAGGAGATATGGTAGGACAATTGTTTTGGCAGCCTAGTCGAGGGAGCCCCGAGTACTCTCCAATTCCTAGTCCTAGGATGACAAGTCCTGGACCTAGCTCAAGAATTCACAGTGGTGCTGTCACACCTATTCATCCCAGGGCTGGAGGCGGAGCATCTGAACTGCAGACTAATTGGCCAGATGATGCAAAACCAGAAAGTCATCCTTTGCCCCGTCCACCCTTAGCAATTTCCAACTCTTCACCCTTTTCTCATTCCAATTCAGTTGCAACATCTCCCTCAGTGCCACGAAGTCCTGGTAGAGCAGAGAATCTTTCTAGCCCGGGCTCTCGCTGGAAAAAAGGGAAGTTGCTTGGTAGAGGCACATTCGGGCACGTTTATGTTGGTTTTAATAGGTACATTAATACGATCGACACTTGATTTTCTTTTGTTTCCTATTTCATTGTGTTTGGCCTTTACAAATGAACAAGAAACTCAATCTTTATGTATTGCCTCATCATTGACATGTCAAAGATTGATTGCTGTGTCATGGTTTAATGCTTGGCCATCTTATCCCCAAAAAGGGAAAAAAATTAATGCTTAGCCATGTGTATGCTTACAGTGATAGTGGAGAAATGTGTGCAATGAAGGAAGTGACTCTATTTTCAGATGATGCAAAGTCAAAAGAAAGTGCAAAGCAGTTGACACAGGTATGTTTAACTACATAAGTAGCAGTCTGTTACGTCTTATTTTCTTGGACTGCCTGGAGATTTATATTCCCGATGAGCTCATACTCGAGTATGCTCTTCTATTCATTTATTTTGCAGGAGATTTCATTGTTGAGCCGATTAAGACATCCAAATATTGTCCAGTATTATGGCTCAGAGATGGTTAGTTTTCAACAGTCAATTGATTTCTAAATGTTTCAATTGAAAGTTTTTATTTTAATTTCTGGTGAGGGATATGCCATAGTGCCAACACTCTATTAACTTTATATTTAAACTAGTATTAGTACCCATGCAATGCCCAGACAATATTAGCTCATCGTTTGTGTTGATATTCCAGTCCACTATACTCCTTTTAATATTATAAGATTTTTATTTTATTGTTTACATTTTCTCAATTGTCAAAATTTATCAGTAATATTTTTATATTATTTTCTTATTTTATTTTTAAATTAAGCAAGAGTATAAATATCCCCAGGTCCTATTTGTCCCCCTCGTTTTACTTTTTCCCGACTATGATATTTTAATTAGTTTTCCTTGTTTGTTATTGTATCATTGAAATAATGTCATACCATAAATTAAATTATAGTTTTGAATTGTTCAAACTTCAAACTACCAAGTTACCGGTTTCAAAAAAAGAATTCATTCAAACTATAATTTTGTAAATCAGAATAACTATTGATATTTTTCAATGATTATTATTTACATTACATGCAACAAGAATTTAAAATTATCTTCTCTTCTATTATCAATATAATATATAAAATTGTGTTTTAATTTTAATTATCAAAACTATTTATATCAGAAACTTAATTATATTTATAAATCTATTCACCTCTTTATACATTCTTTTCCCAACCATCTATATTTTAATTAGCTTTTACCATTTGATTTTATACCAAAAGCCTACTCTTTTCATATTCAAGTCTTTAATCATTCTCATCACTTTGCATATTGATATCATTCCTGCAAAATAAAGCACTTTTTGAAATCGTCTAAAGGACATGAGACCAACATAAGTAACAAATCCAAATCTAAATAGCAAATAAATAATCTTTTTTTCAGAATTTTTCCATCAAATTAAATACTAAACCCAAAAATAAGTAACTGAGGAAACCAATGAAAAATTGTTTGTAAAAGCGAAAAGAAGAAGATATATATCCGTTGATTAGTGGTTTGCTACGATTAGATTTTGAATTTAAATGGCTTTATCTCAATGCTTTTGAATACAATTTGTGCATGTGTGAGTTAGTGGGTAATGCCTAATGGACTAATGGGGGTAAGGGATGTGTACTTAGGTTAGTTTTGTTTAATTTATTCTTTTTTTTTGTTGTTGTTTTCTCTTATTTTAATGATAAAAGTAAAATGCAATGATAAAATAGGGTTCCAACTTCTGAAATTAATAAGGATAAATTTGAAAGTTGTAAGCACTTTGAATTCAAAAGTTCAATTAATTTTTTTATGTTTAATTAGTTTTCCCTTTTTGTTATTATATTTATCCTTGATACTATGTGTCATACCTTAGATTAAATTATAATTTTGAATTCGTGCAAACTATAAAATAAAGAAAAGTTTTCATTAATCTATCAGTATAACTAGTGATATTTTTCAATGATCGTTATTTTTGTATTACATGCAATTAGAATTTTAGATTTCTCCTGTTTATTATCAATGTAACATACAACTCTATTTTTTTTTATGTCTGCCCTTTTCCTTAAATCACCTTATGATATTCTCCTCTTGATCAATAATTTTTCTCTAAAAATACCTTGTAAGTTTTCCTCGTAATTTAGACATATAACTCTATTTTTTTTTAGATATTTGAATTATTTTTAGTGAAGTCCCTGCACCTGTATCTGTATCCCGAATCTAAAAAATTTAGATCATGAAGGATCCAATCTAACCTCTAGATCTGCACCCGAGTCTGAGCAACTTAGATTATATTTATTAATCTATTCTCCTCTTTATTCATTCTTTTTCCGACTATCTATATTTATTTCGCTTTTACCTCTTAATATTTTACGTATAATCCAAATAATATTATATTTTATCCTAAATTGCAATTATGAAAATAAATATGCAAGTTCTTTGAATATTTTGTTCTTAAAATCTATTTATATTTTTCTTACAATAAAAAATTGAATTTTCCTGCTATATATATATATATTTGGTGAGGGACATGCCATAATGCCAACACTGATAGTTATGTTAACAGACTTCAAATTGTTCTAGAGTATTGATTTCTTATTCTGTTTCTGAACAGCTAACTCCAAAGTATAGTTAGAGGGCTTCTCATGCGAGTTATAGATGTTTCCGTCCATAAATTCCCATATAAACTATTTAGCTTGCTCTTCTGATTTGTTTTCCTCAATCAGGTTCCTGATAAACTATATATCTACTTGGAATATGTATCTGGTGGGTCCATTTATAAGCTTTTACAAGAATATGGTCCGTTTGGAGAAACAGCAATCCGTAGCTACACTCAACAAATTTTATCAGGGCTTGCATATTTACATGCTAAAAACACTGTGCATAGGTAAACCTTTCTTTGGTTGTATTATTTTTGTGATATAACCCTTTCAGCAATCTTGGCCAGTATACATTGAATACCTGACAGCAGCTGCACTTTTGCAGAGATATTAAAGGGGCAAATATTCTTGTTGATCCAAATGGGCGCATAAAGTTGGCAGACTTTGGAATGGCCAAGCATGTAAGATTTTGCATAGGCTGTATAACTGCATTATTTAGGTGCCGTTTGGACATGCGTTCTCAAATCATGATTCCAACTTTTCATTTCAAATGTGCTTTTGTTTATCCCTTTTTGAATGAAACTCCCATTTTAACTTGACATTCTAATTTCAAATCTCAAATTCACCTCAAAAGTAACTCCCCAATCCTACTTTACTCCTTACTTTACTAACCCATATTTATTAAAAATTCAATTATTATTCCATAAACCACTGATTCCCTTTCCAAACCCAAAAACAGCTCCTTCTCCGAACAGCCACACCTGCTCAACCCATATTTGGGGAAATTCAATTGCTGTTTTTGTTTCTGTATTTCTGATTTATCCACTAGGTCAGTCTGGTTGGTTCTTTGCACCTAGTTTTGGTGTAGCAGCTATATTTTGATTCATCCTATTTTTTCAAGGATTTCATAATTGGACCTTGAAGGATCGTTTCACAAATTTTGGGGTTTTCATGTTTATGTAAAAATTACAACTTTTAAAATCCAAATTAGCATGTCCAGACAAAATTTCAACTTCAAATCCACCTCTACCCAAATCAATGATTTCAAATCATGATTTCAAGTTCATAGGCCATGTCCAAATGCCTGTTTAGTAAGATGATGCCAATTGCTATGAAGATTGTAAATGGCAGGTCACATCTAATATTCTAACTCGAGACTAGCATTGTCGGAATGAATTAAAAAACTTTTGTAGTTTTTATCTTTGTGCCATTAGACTTAATTCCTTACTTTTGGAAAGATAAAGTACGAGTTGATCCATTTACCATTAAGATTGCTTTGGTGTGATTATCTCCACCTGGAACTGTATAAGCCTTGCCATCAATGTTGAGCTGTACTTTCATGGAGCTGGGTCTTTAATTGCTCAATTACAAATTTGCAGATCACAGGGCAATCTTGTCCATTATCCTTCAAAGGAAGCCCTTACTGGATGGCCCCTGAGGTTAGAGTATGCTTTAGGAATTTAAATGTTTTGTGTGCACCTCTCTGTTAAAACTTATATAGTAACATGTAAAATCATCTCTTTACCATTTACTCAGGTAATAAAGCATACTAGTGGCTGCAACCTTGCTGTTGATGTATGGAGCCTTGGATGCACTGTCTTAGAAATGGCTACATCAAAGCCTCCTTGGAGTCAGTATGAAGGAGTAAGTAATTTTGGCCTAGAGCAGCTTAATTAGAGCATCACTTCTTTTTTTTTTATGCTGAACATTGTTGGAAGATGGGATTTTTTTCCTTGATAATATTTGGACTGTCAAGTCTTACAATACCAGTTCATTCCCTTGACCTGTATTATGTGGTGTTTTATGGCATATGGCCCAAAGGTTGCTGCCATGTTTAAGATTGGGAATAGTAAAGAACTCCCAGCAATACCGGAAGAGCTTTCAGATGAGGGAAAAGATTTTGTGAGGAAGTGTTTGCAGCGTGAGCCGCGAAATCGTCCTACTGCTGCTGAGCTATTGGAGCATCCTTTTGTAAAAGATGCTGCCCCTCCGGAAAAGCCAAATATGTTTCCTACATCTTTCGATCTTCCATGTGCTGCTGCGAATGGGATAAAACCTCTGGTACGTTATCTGTTCATCGTGGTCTTTTTGCTTTTATAAGACATTGGGGAACTTCTGTTATGAAACATGGAAATACTTGTTCCTCATGATGCTTGGTGTAAATGGCTTTATTGGTTTCTTCTTTTGTTCTAAAACCATAAAGAATCATTAATATCAGCAGTTGAGCAAAAGAAACTGATTGATTATGCATTTTCGGTAGTGTCAGGCTTTCATCATTGAGTTCTGCCGACATATTCTCATAAGTCCATTCTTGATTCAGATTCGTATGTGTCGATGTTTGGCATTGATCTAGTAGTCTTTAATATAATCATACGGTAATCTTTTTTTTTATTATTCTATTTATAATGCTAAGGTAATTTTATTAATAATGACATACCAAGAAGGTACCTTAGCATATTTTAGTTAGAATAATTCTTAAAATATCGTTTGCTTACTCTAGACTGATAGATGATGTAACTTGGATGTTGGTATTGTCAAGGTTTAGGATTATTTTCTTGTACAGTTCACATTACCATCGTAGTGCTCCATGTTTTGTGAATATAATTTCTGTATAACCAATGAAAAAGGTTTAGGATTGTACTCTTGCATGCTTATCTTGCTCTGTGGCAAATTAGTAGGTTCTAGGGGTCATTATGGCTTATTTTTAGAAGTTAGGTTAATAAAGAGGCAAGGTTTTTAGGGACACTAACAATGTCTTCAATTCTTGGGGATTAATAAATAGTTTAATTATCTTTTAGGCAGGACAGCGAATCAGGAGGGGAAGTTCCAACTTGTTGACCATTTGGGTTCTCTGAGTTTAATTGCTTGCTGCTAATGCTTTTGCACAATTTAGTAAGATCAGTGAGATGAGGTGTCTTTAGCTTCTTCACTAAAGAGAGAATAAGTAGTGTTGGTATATCAGCAAAACGAGAACCCCACCCCCAACCTCAGAAAAGAAGTGATCATAGGAGAAATTGCCTAAGATGGTGATATTTAACATCTTCTTTCAGTTTTTTTTTTTTAAAAAGAAAAATTATGTTTGAGCTGCTATTATAGACATCAAGCAATTGAGTCTAAGCATCCTGGTGCTGAATGTGCAAAATGAAGATGCATCTTCATGTCAAGTTGCTAATCATCATTAGATTTGATCTCAAAAGTGCCCATGTCTTCCTTAAAACAGTAATAATTATTGGTCCCACATTAGAATAGCTTTAGAAATGGAAGACTGAAACCCTGTTAAAGACGTACAACAAAACCCTCGATGTGTGAATGTGTGTAATTGTAATTCCAAGTGAACTTTTCAATTTACAGAATCAATCATCATGACAAGAAAATAATAGGTTGACCTGGCATGGTTTCTTTATTTTGAAATTCTGTGCACTGGGTTGATGTTAACTGCTGTGTTAATTACAAATTTGATTTAGGTCGTTGGATCTGCAAGAAATAATCCTACACCAGATTTGGAAAGGCTCGCTATCCACTCATCCAGAGCGTCAAAATCTAAATTTCACTGCAGGTCTTCTTCTCTTGATTACTTAAAACTTTCAAATGTCCTATGATTCGTTGTTGAGAAAATTTTAAAGAGGAAAGGAGTTCCCATTAAATTTATCTCAATATACTTAGGAGTAAAAGAAAACTGCATGACAATAGTATTCGTACTTCTGATTGTTGACTTATTTTTCATTGTACAGTGATATCCACATTCCGAAGAACATATCTTGCCCTGTCTCCCCAATAGGTAGTCCTCTTCCAAGGTCGCCTCATAACCTAAATGGGAGGATGTCTCCCTCGCCTATATCCAGCCCTCTCAACACATCTGGCTCATCAACACCAATCTCTGGAGGGAATGGTGCTATCCCATTTCGTCACATTAATCAGTCAGTTTACTTGCAAGAGGCCAGAACAGTTCCAAATAGTCCCTATATGAATGGCTCTTCTTACTGGGATCCTGATGTTTTACGAGGGTCACCATCAGGATCTCATGCTTTCCGAGAATTGGCATCTGTTGAATATGATGCCCTGGGAAAGCAGTTTGGGAGGCTTGCCACAGGAGAACTTTGCAATGGGCAATCAGCCTTGGCCAATCGGGTGTCACAGCAACTATTAAGGGATCATGTGAAATCGATTTCTTCGGTAGATCTCAACCCTTGTCCTCCCTTGGGAGGTCGCACTGGTGGAACATGAAATGTATATCGGACATATTATTGATGGAGAGCTTCGAAAGTTTCATGTGTAAATCTGCTTTCAGCTTTTAGCATGTTTGAAGGAAGTTGTTTTGTGCAACAAGAATCTCCTAAGAGAAGAGACTAGGAAATGTAGTGGCATCTTGGCAGAACTTCATTATCTATTGTCAGTTATTTGGGTCTAGTGTTCCAAAGATGAAGAGCACTTCCCAGTGAGAATATATTGACCCTCCGTCACTAATAGCATCTGTTGAAATTATAGCGGCTTGTCCAAATACATCTGCCTGATTGGACTTGATAACTAACATGAGCCAAGAACTAATGATTCATTTGCTTTTGGAGGTTGGCTTTCAGTTATTCAGTGTATAGCTGATCCTTCATGAAGACATTAATGGTTCCAAACTTGTATATTTATGCTGTCCCATAGAAGATAGAAAAGAGTAAACCTGGAACTAAAGCAGGAAGAATCCCTTTTTCTTTTCTTTCCTTTCCCCTTTCGAAGCGGGGTTCCTGTATAGTAAACAAATGAACTGGAATATATTCCAGGTACTGTTGATTGAACAATCAGTGGAAGATTTGGGTTTCTGTATTTCTGCTGCTTTAATGCTGTAGCTGATGTCTCTTAGTTATATAGATCTTGTTTTGGATGCACAAGCCTTTGTCTCCTATCTACTTTCAATCCCCCTACTCCAAGTATATGTGAAAGTTCACCTCCACTAGTGTTCTACACATTGCTGGATTCAAGCCATGTTAAGCTGCATATTTAAGGATCTGGTTTCACTTTTGTTTTTATTGCTTTTTATATCCTATTAAATTTGTGGCTTATATCCAGCAATGTATCGAACGTTACAAGATGGAAAAATAGTGGAGGCGATCTCCACATAGTTCTTTGTAGGTGTCCAAATGACTTATAACTATTTTGATCAACAAGTAGTTGGCCATTTTAAAGTTTGGTAGGTTTTCAGGTTGAGCTAATACAATGTTTTGGAAGAAAACATCTTTTACTGCTATATTAATGTACAACTTAGCATTGAATTGGCCGCCCATTACCATCCTTGTACTTGGAAAGAACAAGTTAGGGCTAATCGATTGACTGAATTTGGACCAAAATGGAACATCAGTGGGAATTATACAATCACCTAGTCAACCAACTGAACTATTAAGATTTAGGTTTGACAAAATTAACGAATGGAGAATTTATAAGTGGCATAAAGAAATTGAATGTCATAGTGGTGCACATAAGGTAAAATAGTGCAATCATAACAGTATCATATTATGTCATAAGATGCTTCCTTGCCCATGTAACTATTAAGTCATGCTTGATTTATAAAACCAAATATAAATCATGTTGTGATACCGTAGAATTATCATGTTAAAGCTTTAGAAGTAATACATCATATTTCTATATAAAAGAGAACCCTAGAGGAAGAAAAAAAATTCAAAAAATAAATAAATGGAAAAACAACCTGAAAAGGAAAAATAAGTATATTGGTTATTTTGTGGGGGTAAGAGAGTTTTCTTTTACGGCATGATATTTAGAGTGTAGTATCAAAAAAAATTATTAATGTAATTTAGAATTTAACATTAAGATAATTGTTATTGTATATAGAAATAAAGTTGCTTTCATGATTGTTTCTATTGTTGTGGAGTTAGAAATTAATTTTTTAATAAATACTTTCAATATTAAAATAAAAATAAATAGAAGTATTTCTATTTATCAAAAACAATAATAAAATGTATCACAAAATTCATTGACAAAGCAAACTACAAACAAATTATACTTAAATTGAAGCAATAGAGATTTGAAAGGTTTTGAATCGATCTTTACGAATTGGTTGATCAATGATTAATATTTTATCAGATACAAGGCTTATGGTGCAAATATTACAAAAAGAAGATAACAACATTGTGAAAAATAGATACCACTTGCGAAAATATATGAAGATCGATGAACTTTTTCAAAAATATCAACATTTTATATATCCTCGAACACGAAATGTTTTAACTCATAATCTAACACAATTCTCTATTTTCTTGCTACATAGAATTTCTTGAAATTCAATTTTCTCAATTTGGATTGTAAACGACACATTTATGTTGTATGAACATTTGAAACAGATTATTAAGTAATGTATTTAAGTTGTTTGCTGGAAAAAATAGTATAAAGTATAGAAATTTCATACATTTAGGGCTAATTATATCCTATCCCAGAAGTTTCCTCAAATACAAAAATATTAAATTTTTCATTGCTCTCGAATACATTACTTAGTTGTCTGATACATTGCAAATGATACATTACTTCATGTGAATGATGTATCCGATAGGGGATAGGTATGTATCAGAGAGGGGCTGGATGTATCCGAGAGGGAATAGGGATGTATTCGAAAGAGGATTTTTGTAAATTTTTTTAAATGGTAGAATTTTAGAGATTATGATATCTTAAGTTGTGAATTCACATAATTTTTCTAAAGAAAATATGTGAAATTATATTGGGCCCGTATCATGGGCCTTAAATTATCTAGTATTTATATAAAAGAGAACCCTAGACCAGCCTACGTGGCGCCACTACAAGCCAAAATTTTCTTTTAAACTTATTTATTTTCAAAACTAGCCTTTCCCTTTCATGAAAAGTTGTGACTTTTAAGAAAAGTTGCGACTTTTATGAAAAGTTGGGACTTCAATGAAGAGTTGCGACTTTTATGAAGAGATGTGACTTTTATGAAAGGTTGTGATCTTTCCGAAGAGTTGCAACTTTTCCAAATAGTTGTGACCTTTCCGATAAGGCACAACAAACATTTGTTCACACTACCCTTTGTTGTCTATAAATAGAGGGATTTCCTCTCATTTTAAAACAACGAAAATTATGAACCTCTTCTTCTTCTGCACAATTAAATATTCATGTACTTTGTTCATGTTGAGTTGCTCACTGACACCATTGCTTATGTTACAGATCCTGATATTATTTTTTTACAGTCATAAATTTATGCTTAAATTATTAAGGATAAATGATAAGATGTTATAATTTTTATTTTCCTTTACATTATTAGTGTTCGTTACTACGTAATCTTGTATGTAAAATAATATAGTGTTTTAGTTTTAATGATTGATAGATTTTAAGTATTATTTTATAAATTCTATGATATTAAATTTCCGCACGAAGCGCGGGTAATTTACTAGATTTTTATAAAAGAAACAACTCAATATCATAGTATTTGATTACAATTAAGAGCATGTTTGGATTAACTTTTTAGTTTTCACTTCTTAATTTTGTCATTTTAACTTAAAATTAAGTGCTTCATTCATTATAAGTACTCACATTTTAACTTACTCAAATACTACAAAACTGCTTTGAAAGTTATAATGTGAGTTTTAAAAATCACGACATAGAAAGTATTCAAGAGCTTAAAGCCTCTCTTACACCATATATGATAAGACTTCTCCAACCTGACAAAGTTCAAATATCTAGAGAAACATCCTCTAATGATCTCAATCCGTGAAAAATATCAAATAATGTGGAGACCAGATGATTTATTTTCATAATTTAAGAAAAAGTCAAAGTTAACCCCTAATAAAGTAAGGAAAAATAAACCTTCGCTAAACCGGTCAAATCCAAAATAAAACTCAGAATTGAATTACTTATTAGCTAAAGATTTCAATATGTACTTAGATTCACATTTTAAGTCCATTTGCATGCTCAAAACCTAAACTTTGTGATTTTACAATCCTCAATTAACTCATTAAATTTCATATCTTAATGGTAAATCTTCAATTTATATTATAATAGAAAACAACTAATATTTTAAGATTCTCACTATATAATACAATATCTTTTCATAATTTTTATACTACGTACAACACAAAAAGAGAAACATAACTATTTATAAATATGAATTCCTTGATAGATGATTGAATTGTAATTTGAGATGTAGTGGGTAATTAATTAGAAGGTCATAATGTGGAAAATATGTTACAGTGATTATATGAGTTACATTAAGATATTTCTCTATTATGCATACTATCGGCCATTCACTTAATATTTTAATTTTAATATTAAAATGCACATAGACACTAACATTGCCCCCCTCATTTTAATATTTGAAAGGTAGCTATTTTGATTGCGGGGAGATTATTATGCATAATGAAGATGCTTCACAATATATATCTAGACGCATTAAAATCTGATAAAATATATAATATTACAAATTAAAATATATCTAAGTACTTAGCTCCCAAACTAATGAGATTTCCGTAAGTTCTCCGGTTTAAACTAAAAGAAAAAAAGTTCCTTTTCTTATTAGGGTCTATGAATATTGCAGTATTTTAGTGGACCACAGTCATGAAAAAGAAAAGACAATCTAAGATGACACTTAGCAGTGAAAAGAACAACAAAAATTTAGGATAACACTTGTAGCCATAAATGACCATTTCTTCAAACTATACTGTGCAAATGGTGACAGTACGAATATTTTGTTCTATATGAATATATAATATACAAAATAGTCAAATTATTCAAGCAAACTAGCTTATTCAAAAAATTGTCCTAATCCAATAAATATCAAATCATAATTGAGAAATATACATATCGACGAGTGTATTTGAATCGTTATTATAAAGTTTTTTTTCCATAGTTTAAACTGTTTTATATATTAAGATTAAAATCAATAATTTTAAGAGCTATAAAATCATTTACGGAAATTTGTTAAATTCTTATCAATTACCATATACCTTGTGAGCATTTTAGATCTGTAAAGGAAATTACTCAAATATTCTCTTTCTAAATAGTTGAAACAAACTGCAACATCAGAAACGTTACACCTAAACAAATCTTTTATAAAAGATATATGTACTCCCCAATCCACTTTTAATTGTCATGTTGCGCTTTTCAAAAGTCAATTTGATTAATTTTTGAAGTTAAATTAGATTATATTAATTCAAGATTTTAAACAAAAAAATTAGATATTCAAAAACTATACGAAAAGTACTATAAATTCCAATTTTTTGCATATCAATGTAATGAAAAAGTACATCATAAAATGTTAGTCAAGTTATTATCGTGTGATTCTAAGAAAAAAAAATTATGACAATTAAAAGTGGACAGAGTTAGTAACATATAAATTACATGTATCAACATGAGTGCTTATTTTGGCCACAATAGCGGAACCAGTAGCACGTGGGAATTGGGATTCACGTGCGAAGAACACAATTTACCAGAAATATAGAATTTGCCATATCGGAAATATAGAAAGCCTCATAAACGCAATCAAATTTTCCATCTTCCCCCTTTCTTCTCACCTGCAAAAGAAAAAAAAAAAACCAAAACCCTAATTCTCCCTCCATTTTTTGCTTCTTATTTGTTTACGACCTCCTATCTGTGGCCCAATTATTGTTACGTCAGGTATGTCAATCTGTTCATTTCCAGTTTTATTTTTATGCCCTTAATTTCCTAAGTAATTAGCTGATAAACACTTGTTATAAGCTAAAAAGATTAGATTTTTATTGTTTTTTTTTTTCAATTGCAAGCAATATTTTTTTATTATGTTTTTATAGTTTTTCAATTTAATGACTATCCATTTCTGTCAATGTGAAGTTATTGCTCATTTCCATTTCATGCTTTTTGGAATAAACCAACTCTAAATGGATATTTTTTATTTTATTTTTGATAAAGTTAATATTTTTTGAGCTAAATGTATATTGAGGATTCATATAGCAGGGATGGTAATTGGGTTGGGAATTTATTCTAGGTTTGTTATACACTTTAGTATTTAGAAATGACGGCTAAGAGTGGGTGGATGATGTTGCCAGAAGAGCTCCAATTCAATGGGTGAGCCTTCATAGGACTTTCTGTAGCTTCTGTGCAATTCTGAGATAGTAGGATCTCGACTGTGAATCCATTTCATATGTGAGCTGTCGAAGGATATGATGACGGGAAAGTTCATCCACTTAATATGCTCAATATCAATTACTTATCCTATAATCCTTGCTGGTTTAGTTTTCTCTATTTGTTTTATGTTAAGCAAAAAAAAAAAAAAATCCTAGCCGGTTTAGTTGTTACCTTTTTTGACAAAGGTAACAGTTTTGTGTATTAATCTTCAGCACTAAAGGCTGGGATCCCAAATTTACATCATGGAGCTACATACAATTGAGTATACTCAAACAAAACTAAACTAGATCCTACTTCATCTTACAAAGAACCTAGAATTTAGTTGTTTTCTTCCTTCAAACTTAAATTTTGTTTCTTCGATTTTGATTACTCTTTGAATTGGTATGAATAAGCTATGTCGATCTTTTGGTTTAGTAAATACAAATCATATGGATCTTGACTTTAGGATTTCAAAGAAGGAACGCTTGAATTCCTTTCATTTCTATCAAAATCTCGGGAAGCTTGGTTTTTGACTATGCTTTGAATGGCTTCTCCAATGTTCCTTGGGAGGATTTGAAACAACCAAAGTAATCATAGATAAATTGCACGAGAGGGAAATGAAAAAGTCAATTGCACTATGTTAATTGATTTCTAAGTGATGCAGATATGAAGACAGCTAGCTAGATGAAAATAACAGGATGTTTTTTTATGAATGATTTTCACTTTGCCTTTGCCTTTCTGTAGTCCTATAAATGAGCACGCCAGGTCTCTTCCAACTTCCAAACATGCCCCCCCCCAAAAAAAAAAAAGGGAAAGAAAAAGAATAAGTGGAAGTTACAGGTCTCTTTTAAAGTCTCTTCCTCTCCCCTCTCTTTAATAACTAGGAAATTTATATTCGTCTACAGTTCCACTCATTGTAACTTGTTGCCTAAGAGAACTTATTGCCAACTATGATCTGAACACACACACATATATATATTATTAATAAGTATGTGTGTGCACATATTTATATTTGCATGCGTCCCAGTGGGAAGTGGGAATTCGAGGTGTGTGCAAGATGACACCACTATTATCAATCAAAGTAAGAATATGAAAAGTATTTGCATGTTTCCTGCTGAGCCCCAGTCACCTTAAAGAACTTGCATTACACCAAAAACAAATGTTTCTTTCCCATGTGTGGAATTGAGGTGTGTAGTAGTTGTAAAATCATGGCATAAAGATTGTTAGAGATTGTACAGGGTGGAGAATGTGTGCGAGATTTTGCCTATTCAAGTCTCCCAAAATTCCTTTTCAGTTATTTATGCCTCTAACGGCACGTAGGTAGATCGGGCAATGGGAGGATAGGCAGAATATATGAAATTTCCTTGTGGTTGTATTAGGAAGATAGAATGAGAAGCAATTGATATTGGACCACATTTTTAATTCCGAGGAGAGGGAATGGGATAATATACCATATGGCATGTGGAATGTTTGAAGAAATTCATGGTGGAAATAGCTTTTAACAAAGATGAGTAAGCTTCCATATGACAAAAATTCATCTCTGTTCTAACTTCTGTTTTCCTAGTTCTCTTCAATGTTCTATTGTTTTGAAGATGAACAAAAGAGTGAACTGAGTGATTTATTATCTTTTTAATATCATACTTTAAAGCATTCTTGGTGACCTATTGCTTGCCTTTTGAGTTCTTAATAATATGTCGGCTGTGTGCTCCTGTTAGAAAAATTTACATTGATTGCTAAAGTATGTAATCTTGGTCTGCCATGTTCTTCTTTGCACAGAGCTTCCAAATTGATGAGACCATCCTGTCGAAGATGCATTTTGTCTTGCTGGAATTTGGAGAGAGTTACTTTGTGAAGGGTTTGCGGTCTTTGTCTGACAAGTGTCTTTTGAAGAGAAGAAAGCTTAGCCTATTTCGATTCCATTAGCACTTTTAACGTTGAAGCTTATTTCTCTTTAGTTTGCAAAGGCCCATAAGCAATCTTGCCAGTTTGATCTCCTAGTGTTAAAAGGCTCTATGGCGGTCGTCAAACCAGAGGTATGTAATGAAGGAAACCAGAAGTTCTATATTCAAAGGCTACATTACTCTGTTACTATATTTATATAGAAGATAGACACGAAGTTTGTTGTCTCTTACCCCTTCTGGCTTTTTTTATCTGGTGCTCTCTTTCTGGATTATTAGGGTTGCATTTAAATGAGTCATGACTCATGAGTTACCTTGATTCAGGGAATAGCGTTGCTTTGTATTAAGATTATTTATTATTTTCATGAGCTTCAAAAACTAATATTTCTTGAAAAGGAATTGTATTTCTTAGTTAGTGATGTCATGTTGTTTTATGATTATCTATTGTTTTGTGAGCTTCAAAAACCAACATAGAATAATGCCCTTGAATGTTCTTCTTGACATTTCCAACTTGAAAGCCAATAATATTTAGATTGAAATGCTGTCACTATTGGTAGGATGATTATGATTACCTTTAGGTTTCTTTCTTTTGGTTGTGGTCTGAACGTTCTTGTTTGCTTGTATGAAATGCGTAGGTGCATCAGCCATTTGCTCATTGAATGACATTGTTTCTTAATTCTTCGGATATCAAATGTGTGTTGAATGACTTCAGAATGGGCAAAATTCTTTTTGAATGGGAATATTAATAAGTGTTGTATGTGTTACAGTCCAAGGTGTGGGTATTAGGTCTTTAGTGCATTTCTACCTATCAAAAAAAAAAAAAAGAAGATTAAGAGATCTTTAATACTTTTTTGTTGCTTTCCATAATACTCTATTCAAAGCTGTTGCCATTTCGTGTTATCTGCTTTTTCTTAATTGCTTGTGGTTCATTGGTTAAGATGAAGTCCTACATTTGGCTCCAAACTGCTGATGGTTCAATCCAACAAGTAGAGGAAGAGGTTGCCATGTTTTGCCCAATGATATGCAGAGAAGTACTTCAAACTGGCATGGGATCCTCGAAAAATTATGCCATATCACTTCCTCAACGAGTCAATCCTGCTATTCTGGGCTTAATACTGGACTATTGTCAATTTCATCAAGTTCCTGGTCGTTCTAATAAGGTCAGTTCTTGGTTTTCTTGTTATAACAATGCAGTGCTCTCCTAGAAAGGAAGGATTTTAGTTTGCCTGTGTCATGTGCATGGTTTATTGCAACAGTATTTCTTTTTTCGTTTTTTTAGTGTAATGGATATCTTTTATGCACACAGGAGCGCAAGATTTTTGATGAGAAGTTCATCCGGTTAGATACTAAGAAGTTATGTGAGTTGACATCTGCTGCTGACAGCCTTCAACTGAGGCCTCTGGTTGACCTTACAAGTCGTGCGCTTGCTCGGATGATTGAAGGAAAAACTCCCGAGGAGATACGTGAAACTTTCCATTTGCCGGATGATTTAACAGAGGTCCAAATTCTGACAGAAATTATTTGTAGTCCCCCCCACCCTTCCATATTGTTGGTGTTTCTCACTTGGAAATGGTTTCTCATTAGGAAGAGAAGTTGGAACCTTTGAGAAATATGACCGATGATCCACGTATCCGTCTTCTCAATCGACTTTATGCAAGGAAAAGGAAAGAATTAAAAGAACGAGAGAAATTAAAGGTGCTTTGTGATCTGGCTCTTGCGCTTGTATCTTATACCATTGGTTACTTGATGCTAATTGATGCATTGTTGTGTATGCACTCTGATTTGCGTTATTCCCTTAATGGAAAAAATACCTCATTACGTAATTCCAGAATGTCGAGGTAGAAGAAGAGCAGCATGTGGATGAACGATCAGTTGATGATCTTCTATCTTTCATAAATGGGGCAGATGAAGGTAAGTTGGGACTTACATCCTATATTTTTCGTGCAGAGTCGCTCCATTTTTCGTCATGTTGCATTATTATAATAATTGAACTGTTTTACATGCTTGCCTATTATCTGTATAATATTGCCAAGACTTATGTTTGATGAGGTGTTGCATTTTGGCTGCCTGGCTTGGCCACATGTTTTATATATAGATATCATTGTGTCTTTGGTTTTATATTTTGGTTGTGATCTCATCATGATATTTCTTATGAAAATAATGTGTAGTCTACAACTTCATTGATGGAGTTGTGTGTCCTAGTATGTAGCTGTTGTTGCTACTGACTTAGACCATGACTATCGATCAGTCTTAGAAGTTTTACTGTTGATGTATTATTTTCTGCCCTATAATCAGATCCGTAGTTTGTATGGTGACTGAGCCTTCCAATGACTAGTAACTCTTATGGATCATTTACTTTTATCAACATATGTGCATATTGTTGTGAGGTTTATGATCTCTGGGGAACTATATCCCTTTTGTTTGTCTAAGCCCCTACATAACATCTGAAAAACAACATTTACCTTTTTTTCAGCCTCTTTTGAGTGATTCTTTAAGTTCGAGTATCATTCTTATAATTCTGAGCATGGTGGCCTATTTTGCAGATTCTAAGAGTGCAAGAGCAACAAAGAGTAAAAAGAAGAATAGAAGGAGAAAAGAACAAGCTAGAAATTCCTCTACAAATAACGAAACTGGAAACCATAATCAGGTTGGCATCTGTTGAGCTTTGGAATTTTCTCCTTTTTCTCTTTTTTTGGTTGGTGTGTGTGGCGCGGGGGGGGGGGGGGG
>JAJOOF010001089.1:0-34881 GCA_029582545.1 Solanum lignicaule | reverse complement strand
CAGCCCTCCTTTTCTAATACAAATTTTTTTATATTGAACTTGTTTAAACAAGCTGAAACCGCTATCCCTGATGTACCGGCTCCAACTACAACAACTTCAACTTCCTGCTTCGAGAAATTCACCATTGCAAAATTTTCAAAAAGTTAAAGAGAGTTTTTTTAGTATTGTTGAAATAAAACTGCAACAAGAGTTCAAGAAAGGGGAATTTAGCCAATGAGGTATGTATATATAGTCTTCAAATGAGATTTATTATTTTTTGCCTTTTTAAAAAAAGTAATGGAGAATAACGTTACAAGTAGAAGCAGATTAGTTTGGAAGTAAGACTGTAGATTTGTCATTTAGTGTTATGAATGCATATAATTTCATCTATTATTTGTTTTATATGAAGACACTATTGCTTTGTGTCTTCACTCATGTTCATGGTATTTAATATATTTATTCTCGCAGTTTCATTTTATATGATGGCAATTAGATATGAAGCTTAAAAAAAGAAAGAAATATTTTTAGAACTTGTTTCATCGTAAATTATATGTAGTGCCATATTGGCTCAAGGGTGGTTAGTCGTCAAACACCTTTCATCAAAAAAATTGGTTGTCATCAGTCAAATTATATTAGTTCATACATATATTAAATCTTAAATATCCTTTACAAAAGTCTTAGATGCATCACTGGCTATAAGAATGTACGTCATAATTAAAGGTTAAATGAAGAGTTTAAGTAGTATACGAAGTTCAATTCATTTTCAACGGATTAAAAGGAAAATAGTGTTGTGTTTAATTAACGGAGTTGGAGTTGGCCGATATGTATGTTTTTTTTTTATTTTGAGTTTAAGAAATACTTTTTTTCAAAAGAATTTGTGTTATTGCAACAAAATATGTGTTTAATTTTCTCAATTCTTTGATAGAAGTAAAAGCATTTAATTGAAAGTTATCTTTAGCTTAAGCTAAAATGTGAAAAATACATTTTGCTATAAATGAACTTTGCAAATTCAAAAAGAGATTTACAACAATTAATTAAATTTGACTAAATTTAAATTACAACGTGATTGAATTTGACTAAATTTAAATGATAGCAATTTAATTGAATTTGACTAAATTTAAATTACAACAATTTTATTGAATTTGACTAAATTTAATTACAACAATTTTATTGAATTTGACTAAATTTAAATCAACAATTTTATTGAATTTGACTGAAAAACAATAATTTAATTGAATTTGACTGAAAAACAATAATTTAATTGAATTTGACTAAATTACAACAATTTAATTGAATTTGACTAAAGTTTATTGACGGTCTAAACCCAAAGCATATGTTTTGTCTTGGGATAAGGCACAAGTACCCCCCCTAGACTATGATCGAAATCCCCGAGACACACCTTAAATATTCTAAGGTTCTATTACCCCCCCCCCCCCTAAACTCATTTTTTGTGTAATTTTATACACTTTTTGACTTACGTGGCACACTCTGTGACTCCACTTAAGTGAGGCGTGTGGGAGATGTTTGGAGACCACGTACGCCAAAAAGGTGTACAAAATTATAAAAAAAATAAGTTCGAGGGGGGGGGGGGTAATAGGACATTAGTTTAGCTAAGGTGTGTCTCTAGGATTTCGGTCATAGTCTAGGGGCTACTAGTGCCTTGTCCCTTTTGTCTTTTTATTTGTGTCTTAGATATTTCAAATACATAGTTACTCAACTAATTAATAGTTATTAATTAATTATATCAGAAAGTTATTTCATTATTGAAAAAATAAGAATCAAGAAAAAAAGATGATTTGATGATATAATTGTCACGACCCGAGCCTACACCCTAGGTAGGACTGACACTCGAGAATCATTGTTGGCCCCGAGTGAACCCTTGGCCTGGTTTAACTCATAGCGAAAGACTTAAATAACATGAAAATAGTCTCAAAAAGGTAAACTCATGGAATAACTTAGAATGTCTTAAAAGAACATTCAACTAGCCAAGATGGAAACACAAGATTCAACATAAGCCAATAACAAGATAATGATAAATGAACTAACTAATTGTCTATGAAGCCTCTAAACTGTGAGGAATGTCGGGACAAGAACCTCGATCATCCTAACAACTGAAAGTACTAAAGCAATGTAAATAGGGATCCTCCGGAAAGCAAGGAGGCTCACCAACTGACTCTAAGTGCTCGACTGGATCAACGAGGTACTGGGAGCTGATCTTGGTTACCTGTATTTGCATCATAAAACGATGCAGGCCAAATGACATCAGTACATTGAATGTATGAGCATGCGAAGAGAATTCTAAACAATACATAAGCTTGAACTGGAATCTGAAAGAAACATTTGCCTTAACTTTACTCAAACTCATGGATACTCAACTCAAATGCAAAATTAAATAGCATTAAAGATGTAGTTTATATGAAGCATTTAAAACAGTAAGAAACAACTCAATATACATATATAATAAAGTAATATAACTTTGTGGGAGTTTCTTTAACCGACAACCATCACTATGAGCTATGTGATGATACAACTTCTCGCCCACGCTGCCAGAACTGTCCTATAAGTTGCTGGGATATCGAACGTCTCAACTAAGTGGATCCACTAGTCTATGCTAAAAACCACTAAGGAATCATCTAAAAAGTATGACCCTTTTCTACCCACTTTGGCTACATGGTTTAACTCAAAACTCAAGTCTTAAAACAAGATCAAAACATTTGTAAAAGGCTTCTTGAAAGGACTCTAAGAACATTCTAGACTTGACTCATTTGAATTTATGGATTCAAGGTTATGATTCATGTTTGTGGATGATTTCTAGGTGTTTAGAAGTCATTTGAAGTAATTAGAATCGATAGGAAGTGTTAGTACACTTTAGAAGGACTCAAACGGGCTAAACAACGAAAAATGGGTTGGGGTGAACGACCCTAGAGGACTACTGGCGCGCCGTGCCAGCCCCAAAGTTCAGAGAGCCATTTCTGGCGCACTGCTGGCGCGCTGCCCCAGCCTTCCTGGCGCTACGGGGGCGCGTCACGCCAGCATCCCCCCAGGCAAAACTGAAGAACTTTTCCTTTTATTTTCTAACCTTAATTCGATTAATTTCGATTCTTTTTCTCAATAACTCTTTAGATTCAGGTACCCAAAACATATACATAAGAATTTAACTCAAAGCAACTCTAATAATCGACATGAAACTCTCTAGAACTCCTCAATCTCATTCCAAGTTCAAGAACGAAAGCAATTCAAGAACACAACTTAAGAACATCAAATTATCAATCTTTTAGGACTAACTTACACTGAATTAAACATGTTTGGCGTGTGAGTGAACGAACCCAACGCTATGTGAAACTCACATACCTCGTAGGATCAAATCCTTGACGAAATCCGCAATCAATTCCTCAAGAAATCGATGAATCTACACCATTTTTTATCCTTTCTCCTCTTGTGTTCTTTCTCTAAAAACCCTAGCATGATTTTCAATTGTGTAAACTGAACCAGTTCAGTTTAGACCCCAATATAATTACCAAAAATGAATTTAATTAATTGGGTAGTGAAAAGACCATAATACCCTTCTAAAATTCGGTTTTGAATTTCCTTATCTAGACAAACCAACTTCAAATGGACATATCTCTCTTATACGAACTCATAATTGAGAAAACTAGATGGCGTTGGATTCCTACAATATTTTGCAGCACACTTAATTGTCATGCCTCGAGACTACCCCGTGGACGTGGACACGGGACTTAGGATCATGAGTAACTCAAGCTAACCCTCCTGGCATATCATAAGCAACTAAAGTAAACTAAATCAATAAATTCAGATAGTATATGGGGAATACCCATATACTATCTGAATAAATGAAAACTGAGAGTTTGAATACAAATGAAAAGTCAAACTCTAACACTATAACTGAATCTATCTATGTCTCAAATAAACCTTTAAATTTGACTAGAAGTGCTGGGACATGCCCCAGCTAAATCTAGCAAAAACTGAAAACTAAAGACTAAAATGGAAAGATAACATGTCAACCATCCTCGAAGAATGAGGACTCGTCACTGATGCTGCTGAATTGAAGATCGAGAACCAATCTATGTGTCATCTGATTGCTGAGAACCTGAATCCACATCATGAGAAGATGTAACGCAAAGTATACGTCAATACTTGAAAGGTACAAAGCATGCATGATAGAGTAAAGTTGAATAATAACATAACTGAACAAGCAATAAAACAATGATATAATCTGAACATGATAAGGATACTGGAAATACTGAACATGGCTAAACTGAATGCAATGACCAAGTTTATAACATGCTGAGACTGAATATTGATCTGTAACTGGTGACTTGGTCAGTGCAATAGAGTCTGACTAAACTGTAAGGGAGTTACTAATAACCGACATAAAACCACATGAGCTAAATGTGGAGTCCGATGTATATGCCCCATCGAGAGGACCCAATATACCCTGCCAGAGGTATAGAGGCATGCTGGCATGCTCACTAAAATGATGCCCACATAGGGGACTTACAACCTACAAGGCACGTAGTTCTGGGACTTGACGGTGACTGACCCTAGTCCACTCACTATTAAGCTTCTCCCAATTGATAGTAAAATTAACATTTTATGACTAAATTTATGTAATACTGGATAGCTCAAAATACTGACGCGTAATTGAGAATGTAACATTAATATACTAATAATAATGCATTTGAAAACTGAGGCATGTTTATATATAGCTGAAATAACTGACCTAGCATGTGTAATTCATGAACTAAAAGAACTACATAGCTAGGGTTTTGAGTTTATGCATGAATCTAGGAAAAAACGATACTACAACATGATAATATGATTTGGATCATTCTAACAGCTAAAACCCAACAATTTCTAACATTCAGGAAACCCTAGGTCTAGATAATATTAAGGGATTCAAGATTCTAACTGAAATCTAGGGACCTAAGGGGTGAAAGGAACCCACTAGTGAAATTACGCATACCTGGTGACAAATTCCACGGAGAAATCCTTCGATTCGGAGTTGAAATTGATGAAGACTTACTACGTTCTTGGACTACGGCTTGGTCGACTCTTTCTCCTTCTGCGTTATAATTTTTCTAAGTTTTTGGTGAATGATTAGCTTAGGGTAGATTCTAGTTTAGTTACTAGGCTAAAACTATCCAAAACTACGTAGTTTAGGGGTTAAACGACTTAGTTTAGGGGTCCAACACATAAGAAAAATACCAAATGACCCCTGACTTAAAATATGTCGGGGTCACCGACGGACGGGACCGACGGACTATGGATCGACCGATTGTCTGTGCTGGTCAACCATCGATCGGTGACTGGGAGTGGAATTTGGGGTCTCAATCCACGGACCAGGACCACGGTCTGTGGCCTGGCCTACGGTCTGTAGGTCAGGCCGTGGGTCAACACTTGGTCAAATTTTTGGACCGTTCTGAGTGAAGGGTTACAGGCGGTGCACCACAGACCTGCAGAACGGACCGTGGGTGGTGCCCGTCGGTGCCACCTGCAACTCCTGAAATCTATAATTTGGTAGTTATAGCATGCAGGGTGTTACTTTATCTACCCCTTGGAAACATTCGTCCTCGAATGAATACTAAACTAGCTTAAATGGAGGGAGAGAGTTGCAACCCCTACCACTAAACACTAGAAACTGATTTCTAACTGAACTAAGTCCCAAGAACATGCAAATACGCTGAAAATGCAAGTACAAACTGAAGGAACATGATGCTAATATTGAAACTGTGCATGAATGACTGAAAACCTAGAGAGGAACTATTACCTCAAGATTGAATGGAATCGGAAGGGAAAAGGTGAGGATATTTGGCCTTCATGACTGCTTCTGCTTCCCAAGTAGCTCTCTCTACGGACTGACTCCTCCATAAAACCTTGACTGAAGTGACCTCTTTGTTTCTCAACCTTTGAACCTAACGATCAAGGATTTCAACTGGTACCTCATCATAAGTGAAGTTATCCTTCACAACCACACTTTCTAAAGGTACAATAGATGTTGGATCACCCACACACTTCTTCAACAACGAAATGTGAAAAAACGGATGCATTACTGCTAGTTCTGTCGGCAACTCTAACTCATAAGCCATTTTACCAACCTTTTTCAAGATTTTGTAAGGGCCTACATATCTAGGACTGAGCTTCCCTCTCTTACCAAATCTCATCACCTCCTTCATGGGCGACACTTTCAGGAAAACCCAATCATCAACTTTGAACTCTAATTCCCTTCTCCTTACATCTGCATAGGACTTCTGGCAACTCTGGGCTGTCTTAAGTCTATCTCTAATGAGTTGCACTTTCTCCATAGCATCGTGAACTGAATCAGGCCCTATCAAGGCTTCTTCACCTACTTCAAACCAACCAACTGGAGATCTGTATCTATGCCCATACAATGCCTAATAGGGGGCCATCTGAATGCTGGAATGGTAACTATTATTGTAGGCGAACTCTATAAGAGGAAGGTGATTATCCCAACTACCCTTGAAATCGATCACACAAGCTCTAAACATGTCCTCTAAGGTATCAATGGCACACTCCGCCTGGCCATCCATCTGCGGATGAAATGTTGTGTTAAGATTAACCTGAGTACCAAGACCCTTCTGAAATGAATGACTTCCAAAAATAAGGGGTAAACTGAGGACCTCTATCTGAGATGATAGACAAAGGAATCCCATGCAACCTGACTATCTCATTAATGTAAAGCTTGGCGTAGTCCTCCGCCGAATTTGTAGTTTTGTCAGCCAAAAAGTGTGCAGACTTAGTAACTCTGTCAACAATCACCCAAATAGAGTCATGATGTCTGCGAGTATGAGGTAAACCTATGATGAAGTCCATGTTGATCACTTTCTACTTCCAAGTAGGAATGTTGATCTCTTGAGTCATACCTCCTGGTTTCTGAAGTTCTAGATTCACTTGCTGGCAATTAGGGCACTTAGCCACAAAATTTGCTATATCCCTTTTCATACCATTCCACCAAAAGACTTCCCGTAGATCACGGTGCATCTTAGTGGCGCCTGGATGAATAGAATATCTGGAATTATGGGATTCTGCAAGAATCTTCTGTCTCAACTCGCCCATCTTAGGAACACCTAACCGACCCTGATAGCGAACCACACCATCTCCTCCATGGGAGAAAACCTCAACTCTCTGCTGATGGACTACACCCTTTAGTTAAAGTAATATCAGATCACTATCTTGTTTTTCCTTAACCTCCACTACCAATGAAAATTCTGACCCATTCTGAACCGTTACACCACCATATGATAAGCTCATAAGACGAACTCCTAAGCAAGCAAGCAAGCATGTGAACATCATTTGCTAGCTCCTTTCTTTCTTCCTCAACATGTGCTACACTACCCATAGATAGTCTGTTAAGAGCATCTGCTACTACATTGGCCTTACCAGGATAGTAATGCACACTCATATCATAATCCTTAAGCAACTCAAGCCATCTTATCTGGCAAAGATTCAATTCTTTCTGGGTGAACACATATTGAATGCTCTTATGGTCTGTGAACACATCAACATGGACACCATACAAGTAATGTCTCCAAATCTTAAGTGCAAACACCACTGCTGCTAGCTCGAGGTCATGAGTCTGACAGTTCTTCTCATATACCTTAAGCTATCTAGAAGCATAAGTTATAACCTTACATCGTTGCATCAACACACAACCTAGACTGACTCTGGATGCATCACAATAGATAACGTAACCGTCTAAATCATTTGGTAAAGTCAAAACATGAGTTGTAGTCAACTTAGTTTTCAGTTCTGCGAAGCTTTTCTCATAATCATCTGACGACTGAAACTTGACTTTCTTCTGAGTTAACTTAGTCAATTGAGAGGCTATGGATGAAAATCCATCCACGAACCTTCTGTAATAACCCTCTAGACCCAAGAAACTTCTGATATATGTAAGAGAGGTAGGTCTGGGCCATTGTTTCACTGCTTCTATTTTCTCAGAATCCACTCGGATCCCTTCTCTAGTCACAATGTGACCAAGGAAAGCAACTGATTGCAACCAAAACTCACATTTGCTAAACTTAGCGAATAACTGGCAATTCTTGAGAGTTTGCAGGACAACCCTCAAATGGTTCGCATGTTCTTCTTCATTCCTAGAGTAAATGAGGATATCATCAATAAAGACGATAACGAACAAGTCCAAATACTTCTTGAACACTATGTTCATCAAGTCCATGAAAGCTGCAGGAGCATTAGTCAGTCCATATGACATAACTACAAATTCATAATGACCATACCAAGTTCTGAAAGTTGTTTTCGGAATGTCAATATCTCTTACTCTAAGCTGATGAAAACCGAATCTGAGGTCTATCTTTGAGAAATGACTAGCACCCTGAAGTTGGTCAAACAAGTCATCAATCATGGGGATGAGATACTTATTCTTGATTGTGACTTTGTTCAACTACCTATAGTCAATGCACATCCTGAGAGAACCATCTTTCTTCTTCACAAACAACATTGGTGCAGCCCATGGGGAAATACTGGGTCTGATGAAGCCCTTATCTAGAAGGTCTTTCAACTGCTCTTTTAATTCCTTAAGCTCAGATAGAGCCATTCTATAAAGAGGAATAGAGATAGGCTGGGTATCTGGAAGGAGATAAATTCCAAAGTCGATTTCCCTTTCGTGAGGAACTCCAGAAAGATCTTCTAGAAACACTTCTGGAAATTCATAGACTACGGGAACTGACTCAAGAGTCGGGGTTTCAGAGCTTGAATCCTTAACTAGAACTAGATGATATAGATAACCCTTAGAGATCATTTTTCTGGCCTTAATGAAAGAAACAAATCGACCCATAGGCGCTAAGCTACTACCCTTCCATTCTAAGATTGGTTCGTCTGGAAACTGAAAATGAACAATCCTAGTTCTACAATTGACTGAGGCATAACAGGAATGCAACCAATCCATGCCTAGAATGATATCGAAGTCTACCATTTCTAACTCTACAAGATCTGATGAGGTGACTTTCTGGGAGACTGTGACAAGGAAATTTTTGTATACCCATCTAGCTATAACTGGGTCACCGACTGAAGTAGAGACTGAGAAGGGTTCTGAAAGAGTGTCTAGACTAACATTAAAGTTGACTGCTATATAAGGAGTTACAAAGGAAAAAGTAGCCCCTGGATCTAATAAAGCATAAACATCTAAGTCAAAGAATCGTAACGTACCAATGACTACATCCGGAGAATCTTCTTGATCCTGGCGAGCCTGAAGAGCATATAACCTGTTTTGGCGCTGACCGCCACCTGTACCAGATGAGTTACCCTGTTGAGTCGGGCGACCTGCCGGTGGTGCTGAAGTTGTGGACTGAGCTCTACTATTATTGCCCTCCTTGACCTTGTTTAGAAGGACAATCTCTCAACTTGTGACCAGACTGACCACACCCAAAGCATCTTTCCTTTCCTGCAAAGAACTCGCCCGGATATTTCTTACCACACTTTGGACAAGTTGGGTAGGTTCTGGTGCCTGAAATACTACCTTGAGACTTAGAGCTTAATACCCTACCTTGCTGATCATTTCAGAACTTGGAGTATGGAACACTAGCTTATGAAGGTGCTGGAGCTGAAAACTTCTGCTGAAATTGCGAGCGATTTCCACCACCTGATTTCTGTTGAGAATAGTCATAGTTGCCTATCCTAGCCTTCTTATATACGCTGGCCTGTTCCCTAAGCTTATCACCCTCAGCCTGCTGAGCATGAGTCATGAGCTAGAGATGTTCATATCTTCTAGCAACATAGCATTCCTACATTCTGTCTTCACAAGGTCGGATACCCATAAAGAAACTTGTTCATTTGAGCCCTAGAATCGGCAACCATGTAAGAAGCATACCTGGAGAGTTGGGTTAACTTGAGTCCATACTCTTTGACTGACATGGAACCCTGCCTCAAATTCATAAACTCCTGAGCTCTTGCCTCCCTCAACTCCCTTGGGAAGAACCTATCCAAAAAGGTCTCACTAAAGCATTCCCAAGTGATAGGAGCTGCATTTGAACACCTTCTCTCTTTCCACTAAGTATACCAGATGTGAGCTACATCCTTCAGCTGATAGGATGCCAACTCTACCCTATCATTATCTGTCACTTGCATTACTCCAAAGATCTTATTGACCTCATATATGAAGTTTTGGAGACCCTCACACATTTGCGATCCTAAAAACTCAGGCAGATTCATCCTAACGAAGTCACGAAACCTGGCTGCCACTGATCCACCACCAGCATTTGCAGGAACTGGAACCTGCTGGTTGTTTTGATTGGTCACACTCTGAGCCAAAAGTTGAATGGCGTTCCTAAATTCTGCATTCACATTCCTTCCATAAGCTCTACGAGGAGGCATGATCTGAAACACATAACATCGAGTTAGAATGAGGAATTAGATCATACCTTACGCACAATAAGAGTAACAAAGAGAGTGAACTTTTTCCTAACACACTTTGCAGCCTCCTTCTCATTAGATGTGGTGCATTTCACACCCATGAAAATGACTCTACTTAGTGCAGCTTTTCAGCTATCCTAGGACACTTCAACCTAGTGCTCTGAAACCAAGTTTGTCACGCCCCGAGGCTACCCCCTGGATGCGGACACGAGACCTAGGATCATGAGTGACCCCTAGCTAACCCTGTTGGCATATCATAAGCAACTAAAGTAAACAGAAGCAATAAATATTGTGCAGAAGCTAAATCATATGATAATCTGAAATGATGGGAATACCCATATACTATCTAAATAAATGAAAACTGAGAGTTTGAATACAAATGAAAAGTCAAACTCTAACACTATAATTGAATATGACTATGTTTGAAATTAGCCTCTAAATTGACTAGAAGTGTTGGGACACGCCCCAACTAAATCTAGCAAAAACTGAAAACTAATAACTAATGGAAATATAACATGTCAACTGTCCTCGAAGAATGAGGACTCACTACTGATGCTGCTGAATTAAAGATCGGGAATCGATCTATGCATTATCTGACTAATGAGGACCTGAACCTACATAACGAAAAGATGTAGCGCAGGGTATGCATCAGTAATTGAAAGGTACTGAGCATGCATGATAGAGTAAAGCTGAATAATAACATAACTGAACAAGCAATAAAACAATGATATAATCTGAACATGATAAGGATACACTACTGAACATGGCTAAACAGAATGCAATGACCAAGTTTATAACATGATGAGTCCGAATACTGAACTGTAACTCGTGACTTGGTCAGTGCAATAGAGTCTGACTAAACTATAAGGGAGCTACTAATAACTGACATAAAATCACATGAGCTAAATGTGGAGTTCGATGTATACGCCTCATCGAGAGGACCCAATATACCTTGCCAGAGGTATAGAGGCATGCTGGCATGATCACTAAATTGATGCCCACATAGGGGACATACAACCTACGAGGCACGTAGTTTTGGGACTTGAGGGTGACTGACCTTAGTCCACTCGGTATTAAGCTTCTCCTAATTGATAGTGAAATTAACATTTTATGACTGAATTTATGTAATACCGGATAGCTCTAAATATTGACATGTAACTGAGAATGCAACATTAATATATTGATAATAATTCATTCAAAAACTGAGGCATGTTTATATATAATTGAAATAACTGACCTAGCATGTGTAATTCATGAACTAAAAGAACTACATAGATAGGATTCTGAGTTTATGCATGAATCTAGGCAAAATCGATACTACAACATGATAATATGATTTGTATTATTCTAACACCTAAAACCCAACAATTTCTGACATTCAAGAAACCCTAGGTCTAGATAATATTAGGGGAATCAAGATTCTGATTGAAATCTAGGGACCTAATGGGTGAAAGGAACCCACTAGTGAAATCCAACATACCTGGTGACGAATTCCACGAAGAAATCTTTCGATTTTGGGGCTGAAATCGATGAAGACTTGCTGTGTTCTTGGACTAGGGCTTAGTCGACTCTTTCTCCTTCTGCGTTTTAATTTTTCTAAGTTTGGTGAATAATTTGGTTAGGGTAGATTCTAGTTTAGTTACTAGGCAAAAACTAACCAAAACTACGTAATTTAGCGGTTAAATGACGTAGTTTAGGGGTCCAATGCATAAGGAAAAGACCAAATGACCCCTGACTTAAAAATTGTTGGGGTCATCGACGGACGGGACCGACAGACCGTGGATCGATCGATGGTCCGTGCTGGTCAACCGTCGATTGGCAACTGGGACTGGAAACTAGGGACTCCATCCACGGACCAGAACCACGGTTTGTGACTTGGCCTACGGTTCGTAGATCCGGCCGTGGGTCGACACTTCGCCAAATTTTTTGAGGGTTCAGGGAGAAGGGTCGCAGGCGGTGCACCACGAACTGTGGGTCCTCCTACGGTCCGTGGGTGGTGCCCGTTGGTGTTGTTGCATCCAAAAGCACACGCAAGTACATGTGATCACTCAAGCAGTACAACGACTCTTTCGAGCCGGATTATCGAACCTAAGGGACTTCAAATCACAGACAACAACTTTGTTATGTCTAAAATAAATTTACTTATGTAACAAACAATTTTAGAGATTTGATTATAATTACTAAGTTGGACAATCTCAAAAATTAAGCACTACAAACAAACAGTTTCAAACAAGAGAATTTCACAATATGGAAAAGTAATCTAGGGTTGCAGCATAACCCGATTTCAGACATAATATTAATTTATCCCATTATTCGACAGACTAACCTCATTATGGATTTTCAAGGTTCATTTTAAGATCATGATCTCCCAACCTCTAATCGCCTACCACCATTGACAGCCTAACTACATCGTTGAGCGGGGATAGGCATGAACCAATGGCGGAGCATTAAGCTATCTTCTTGCATTTTAATCAAGCGCGGTATATAGGCATAAGACTATCATATATACAAAACACTCTAATTTTACTCTAGAGTGAACGCACTTCTCACATTCTTTGGTCTATCCCTCTATTCATCTTCTGAGTTCAAGAGCAGACAACAAGTGTATTTTAATGTTGATCATGCATTAAAATAGTTAAACAAGAATATAAGCATAAATCACAAGAAATCCCATCTCATGCTAGAAACAAATACTAATATACCATTAATGGTAGCTACAACCCTAGAATAAGGGACTTTAGCTACTCATAGAACAAAAGATCATCAAGTAATGTTTATGGATCATACAAGAGTTTACCAACAAGAAGGAGTAGAATAAAATCCCTAGAAGATGTTAGCCAAATCGCCCAAATCGCTCCTCTCTCGTCTTTCTAAAACTGGATAATAATAAAAATAACACACTTAAACTATTTATAGTCTAAAATAAAATATGTGGCCAATTTCGCGGAGATGCTCCCTCGTAGTGTATTCTCCAGCTTCTTGGCCCTTTTTTTTCGTAACTTCATCTTCTGTTTTCCAACCTCTGACTAGGTGCCCTCATTTGGCTCGTTCTTCTTAGCTTTTCACCTTGAAACATCTAATCATACTGGTTAGAAGAAGACACATCAAAAGACCCTCAAAACTTAATTCCGACTACTAAAAAATGCTCTCAACGTAGCTGTATATATGGGATAATTTGGTTATTAGGCGCATAAATACGCCCAAGATCACCACCCCACACTTACAGCTTTGTTCGTCCTCGAACACTTCTACACTTTCAAAATACAACAACTTTACTACACTACCCCTAATAGCATTTCAGCTTTGGCCACAACAACTATCACAGCTTCGCACAACATGACAAAATTTATGCATTCATTAGGACAACTCATGCAAGACCATCTAGCCTCAAGAATAAACTCTTATCACGCAGCAAACTCATGCACATCTTTTGGATTCATAGATATATCAGTTATCAGACTTCATTAAACATGTGCCCTCACCACAAATGAACACCCTGATTTACTCACGCATAACATTTTCAAACAACAATGGGTGCGGGAAACAATTTCGCTCACTCTCGAAAGAATTCACATGCCACAACCAATGAACCATAGGCTTGCCCTTAGTGTATTGCCTCACTACTTTAGAGAATACGGAAGTTCAAGATCAATTAGGTCTTTTAAGGGTCGTAATGCAGGCTAGGGGACCGGTAGGAACTACTTTTCATATATAAATAGTGACTGTATTCCCAAGCGCTTTAATGCACAACAAACTTCATTTTTGGACCTTCTTTCAATAACCTCCTCCTTAAGCTCCTTTTATTGGCACCATTGGCCCCTTGCCAAGCATTTACATTCACCTCTTCCCACCATTTTCATTCTAACTTCATTCCTCAATGTTTATTTATTTATTGATTTTTTTTATTTTTTTTTTTTTTTACTAACCAACTTATGCCGGGGCTTGCCACCAAACTGCTTCCTTCATTCTTGTTCACACAAAGCGCCTAGGATCTTTTGGATAAAATTTATAGGCCAAAGAAGGAATGGGTATTAGCTTCAAAATAGGCTACCAAAGTATAAGTTCAAGGTTCGAAGGGGTTAACTAGGGATATACATCAAGGTGGGTACAGGAAGGCACAATCAGGGCTAGCAAAGAATTGCCTATATCACTTCTTAAATTCCTTATCCTCTATTTTTTTCGCTATGCAGACACACCGGGCAAGTTCTGGGCCTCAATTAATAGCAAGGAATGCACAAATCTTACACATTTGGCACACATTCAACTCAGAACTGGTCACTATATACTACTTCCCAATCACTGACACAAATCACACGCCAATTAGAGTCACATCCAAAAGCCTAGATGTCTCAACACAAAGTCATCCAATGTTATCAACTTTTAATATAATTCAAAGCAGTTGTGCAGCCTAAGCCAAAAGCAGGGCTTAACTCAACTATGACACTGACTCAATCATAAGAAATAAAATCTTTTTTTATACGGTTCAACGGGACTGTCCTTGGCTAAAGAACCGAAAACAACTACCAAGGAACCCAAAACAAAGTAGCAAACACAAATAAAACTATTTACACAGATATAGTCCCCACCCCACACTGAAAACCCAACACTGTCCACAGTGTGACTTAATTCAAAAAGAAAGCAAGGTAGGGCGGGTGGACTCCCTGATCATTCATCCATGTCTACATCACCGTCGGTGCCCTAAAGAGCCAAAAGGTCACCCTCTTTTGCTTCCGAATCATATTCACTATCCGACATGGTTTGCCTCTTGTCCTCATCAGTTAGGACATCATCCCATACAGGTTCTATAAATGCACGTCCAAGTCCCAGTAATGCCTCAGCCTGTTCATTCAGGGGGTACTTCGTTGCAACTTCAGCCAACTGCTCCTGAGTTGAAGCTCGGCATCCATTTCTATAACGCAACATCTCCAATCCAAACATACGCGCAGTGATCATCTCATCCCTCCGGTTGCGCTCTGCTGTGGTGAGCGTGGGTCCATGCATGTTCTCCGGTCCCTTTGTCTTCGTGACATCTAGGGGTGTGGTGAACAAAGGCGCCATGTAGTCCACACTCTCCTCTGGAACTCCAGATCGCCTGCACAAATTAGTAATTAGTCCCCCAAAGGCATACCTTCGGCCTCGATGTACTCTAGCCTTGCGCATGGCCGATTTTAGCACCGCTCCTACATTGATGGGTAGGTCCTTCATTAGAGCATAGACCAAGCATTCTCGATCTCTCGTCACCTTGGTAAAATGCAGCCCTGGTATCAGACATTTCATGACAATTTTTAACCGCAACCGAGCTTCCCGATTCATGTGAGCATAAGGATATGACTGGTGATAACTACGGTGCCCATGCCAAATCTATTTTGCGGTGGACTGCGCCCCACACAAAGCGTGCTGAAAATGCTTATACAGAGGACTGATATTGATCCCTGTGAGGACATCTGAAGGGGCATTTGTAGTCCCTAAGAGTTGATTTAGCACTGCAGGTGTCAAAGAGACCTCCACACCCCGCACTGTCACAAAGTGAGAGCGGGCATCGGGCTTCCAATTTGCGTAGAATTCCTGCACCACACTAATCTTACACTCTGATGGATCCTGAAAAATGAAACTCATGTGCAGCTCTTGCAGGTGACGCATAATGTGTGGGAACTGCCTCTCCAGGTTGACATCATCAAGTATCACATCCTATGTGACAGCCTTGGCCCCGTAACACTGAGTTTGTCCTCTTGGGACTGCGGGTGCCGGGGGAATTGTGGTACCTGTTCTTACTTTCTTACGACTGCTAGACGCCACCGCTTTGCACGACCTTTGTGTGCTAGACATGGTAACCTGTAATAAGATAAAACTCATATCAGTTATTGAGACTTAATAATGGAGGACCACCCTACACCTACTCTCGAGCACGACTTCACAAACACCACGCTACTCAAACTGCTCAATGTTATTTTCAGCATATGATTCACCTAATTCACCCCAACCCAAACATAGAAACCAAAATATCTCAGATTCTACTCAAGAATTCGAACCAGCATCCATTCTTCTATTTCAATCACTTTCCCTATTACCAAGTTGCTACTCAAGAATTCACAAGCCATAAAGGAGAAGAAAACCACAAATGGGCAATAATTTAAATATATCACAAGAACTCATCCATCACATGCATAAAGACTAGCCCTATTTTCGTGAATCATCCCAACAAAGGAAATAAAAGATTAGGACAAATACCTTGCGTACTTAGACCCACAAAAAGTGAAGAACTTGGGGAGAAATTGCCACTTCGCAACACAGATTTGATCTTGGAAGGAGTTAGGGTTGAAGGGGAAAGGAGGAGAAAGTAATTAATCAAGGAAAATGGGGTAAAAAAGATGGATTAGGGGAATAAAATGTAATGGGGGTCAGGTTTTTACCATGTTAGTCGGGTAAAACCCGACTTTTAATTTGAAAACTACTCGAAAAACTTACCAGGTCTGCGACGCGGAGCTGTCGCAGACATGCCTTGTTGTTTCGCCGCTTTGCCTAGGGCATCCATCACATGGATGAAACAAGTCTGCGACGCGCTCTTGTCCTGGACTCCACTGGTTTACACATCCCATTTTCGCTTAAGGGTTGTCCTCCTGCTGAAACAAGTCCGCGACGCACTGACATCGGGGACTTCACTGTTTTCTCGCCTCAAAAATTGTTTGTTTTTGCTCTTTAAAGTACAAATTACAACTTTTAAGATTACTATAGTAACCTATAACTAAAAATAAACCAACTAGCCTATTCAAATAAAATACAACGAGACTATCTTCTAAATTACAAAGTCTCGGGTTGCCTCCCAAGTAGCGCCTGATTTAACGTCGCGGCACGACTCAGCTCCCCTTATTCATTTCTCAACTCTAGACTTTCTTCTTCTCGAACCACCTCTTGTCCGAAGTAATACTTTACCCTTTGTCCATTCACAATGAACGTGGATTGCCTTCCTTCATTCCATAACTCTACAGCGCCGTGGTCAGTCATGCGCACCACCTCGAATGGTCCGCTCCATTTTGACTTCAACTTACCTGGAAACAACCTCAATCTAGAGTTAAACAATAATACCTTTTGCCCAGGCTAAAAAATTCGAGGCACAATATTTTTATCATGCCATCGTTTGGTGTTCTCCTTATAGAGCTTAGCATTTTCATAAGCATGGAGTCTGAATTCCTCCAATTCATGTAGCTGACCCATCTTTTTTCTCCCTACTAGTTCTAGGTCCAGGTTCAACTTCTTCATTGCCCAATAAGCCTGATGTTCTAATTCAACTGGAAGGTGACACTTTTTACCAAACACCAAGTGATAGGGAGAAGTCGCTATTGGGGTCTTATAAGCTGTTTTGCATGCCCATAATGCATCATCAAGCTTCATTGCCCAATCTTTCCTTTTGGCATTCACTATTTTCTGTAGAATCTGTTTCACTTCCCTGTTTGACACTTCTACCTGACCGCTAGTTTAAGGGTGATATGTTGTAGCTACCTTGTGTCTGACTCCATATTTTGCTAATATATTCTTCACCAATTGATTTATGAAGTGTGTCCCTCCGTCATTGATTAGTGCTCTAGGAGTTCCAAACCGTGTGAAGATGTAGTTCTTTAGAAACTTCAACACCACTTTAGCATCGTTGGTCGGCAACGCCACTGCCTCAACCCATTTTGACACATAGTCCACAACCACCAGTGTGTATTGATTTCCATTCGATGGAGGGAATGGCCCCATGAAGTCGATCCCCCAGACATCAAATATTTCAACCTCTAAGATGTTGTGCAAGGGCATCTCATGTCGTCTGGAAATAGACCCCATCCTCTAACATTGATCTCAACTTTTCACATAACCTGCAGCATCTCTAAACAACGTAGGCCAGAAAAATCTGATTGAAGCACCTTATGCGCAGTGCGCTCACCTCCATGATGACCCCACATGCAGACGAGTGGCAACTATCCATCACTTGTCTCATTTCGGACTCAGGAACACACCTCCTCATCATTTTGTCCGGCCCTTGTTTGAAGAGATAAGGTTCATCCCATATGTAGAACCGAGTATCATAATGAGCCTTTTCTTTTGATGTGTGGTTACACCTGGTGGAAACAATCCGCTAACCAAATAATTAACAATGTCAACATACCATGGTAGTTCATTCACCTCTAGCACCAATAGTTGTTCATCAGGGAATTCCTCCCTAATCTGACCTTGCTCTTCTACATGTGACGAACTCTCCAATCTTGACAGGTGATCTGCAATCTGGTTTTCAGAACCTCTTCAGTCCTTGATCTCAATGTCAAACTCTTGCAGCAATAGAATCCACCTGATTAACCGCGGTTTTACATCCTTCTTGTTGAACAAATACCTGATAGCTGCATGGTCAGTATAAACAACAACTTTAGTACCTACCAGGTAAGATCTAAACTTGTCAAAAGCATAGACCAAGAATTTATATGCTACCAGGTAAGATCTAAACTTTAGTACCTACCAGGTAAGATCTAAACTTTAGTACCTATCATTTCTTTTTCATTCACTGTGTAATTGGTTTGGACCGCATCCAGTGTTTTGCTTGCATAATATATTGACTGAAACACTTTCTCTTTCCTTTGCCCCAACACTGTTCCCACAGCCACATCACGTGCATCACACATCAGCTCAAAAGGAAACTCCCAATTTGGGGAAGTTAGGATCGGAGCTTCTACCAGCTTCTTCTTCAAAGCTTCAAAAGCTTGCATGCATTGTTCATCGAATACAAAATTCATCTCCTTCTCTAGGAGATTGCACATGGGTCTTGCAATCTTAGAGAAATCCTTGATGAATCTCTTGTAGAAACCAGCATGACCCAAAAAACTTCGCACCCCTTTAACAGAAATTGGAAGAGGTAGCTTTTCAATTACTTCCATTTTAGCACGATCAATTTCCAGCCCTATTTTTGACACCTTATGGCCCAACACAATCCCTTCCTTCACTAAGAAATGACATTTTTCCCAGTTTAGGACGAGATTAGTTTCCTCGCATCTAGCCAGCACCATGTCTAAATTTTCCAAGCACCTGTCAAAAGAGTCCCCAAATACTGAGAAGTCATCCATGAATATTTCCATAAAATCTTCAACCATATCATGGAAGATAGCCATCATGCATCTTTGGAAGGTGGCTGGAGCATTGCATAGCCCAAACGGCATTCTCTTGAAAACATATGTCCCTTATGGGCAAGTGAATGTAGTTTTCTCCTGATCCTCTGGTGCAATCACAATTTGGTTGTATCCTAAATAGCCATCCAGGAAACAATAATATTCTTGTCCAGCCAACCTGTCCAGCATCTGATCAATAAAAGGGATCGGGTAGTGATCCTTTCTGGTGGCTTCATTCAATCTTCTGTAATCCATGCATATTCGCCATCCTGTCACTGTCCTGGTTGGAATCAACTTATTTCTTTCATTGGTGATCACCGTCATGCCTCCCTTTTTAGGCACACACTGAACTGGGCTGACCCACTTGTTGTCTGAAATTGGATAGACAATACCTGCATCTAGCCATTTGATCACCTCCTTGCGCACCACATCTTTCATCATTAGGTTTAGCCTGCGCTGTGGTTTCACAATTGACTTGTGCCCTTCTTCCATGAATATCCTGTGCATGCATAAAGTTGGGCTGATGCCATGTATGTCAGCCATCTGCCAGCCTATCGCCCTTTTCCTCTTCCTCAATATTCTGCATTGCTGCAATCTGTGCCGACAAAGCTGTCACTGCATCCATTTCCAACACTCCAGCAGCCTTCTGTATGACCGGTTTAGTTCCTTCGCCATTCCACTCGGGGTTACCCTGTGAAATTCTATTAAGTACTGTAAACAGCACATCATATGTCTTCTCCAAAGCCTGTCCACCTGCAGCAAAATCAAGTAAAATTTTTGTGTTTGGTTCCAACCCTTCAATGAAGGTATGGACCAACACTTCGTTAGCTTATGATGTGGACAACTTAACAGGGACTTAAACCTATCCCAAGCCTGGTACAAGTTTTCCCCTCCTTTCTGTCGGAAGCTTAACATGTCGCTCATCAGCTTGGCTGTTTTACCGGATGGAAAAACCTTATCAAAAACTTTCGGGCAAGATCATCTCAAGTTGTTATGGAATTTGCGGGCTCAGAATTCAGCCATCTTTTTACTTCCCCCAGCAGAGAAAGGGGAAATAATATGAGCCTTACATAATCAGCGTTCACTCCCATTGGAGTGTAAGTGTCACTGATCTCGAGGAAATTCTGGATATGCACTCGTGGGTCCTCATGAGATAGACCAGTGAACTGCCCGTTTGTGTGCAATAGTTGCACCATGTTCTGCTTCAATTCAAACATCCTACCAGGTGCAGGTTTCTGAATACTTGAGGTAACGTTAGTGGTTTGTGGGATTGCCACATCCCTCACTTTCATTTTTGCCATCACTATCGGTGGGTCTTGATCCTTCCTTTCTTCTGAAGTTTCTGGTTCACTAGCCACAAGAGGAACAGGATAAGTAAGTCTTCTTTGCCTTCTCCGGTAACAAACAAATATCTCCGGTTCAGCTAAAGGCTCTACCAAGTCCAGGTTGTCTTCCTGTGTGCAAACCTGACACAACCTGTGAAATGAAGAGCCAAGATCAAGTTGTCAACACTTATGCAAATAGTTTAGACCCTCAAAAATTAAATATCTGCCGATTTTTAAAATCCCCGACAGCGGCGCCAAAAACTTGTTGCGTCCAAAAGCACACGCAAGTGCACGTGGTCACTCAAGCAGTACATCGACTCTTTCGAGCCGAATTATCGAACCTAAGGGACTTCAAATCACAGAGAACAACTTTGTTATGTCTAAAATAAATTTACTTATGTAACAAACAATTTTAGAGATTTGATTATAATTACTAAGTTGGACAATCTAAAAAATTAAGTACTACAATCAAACAGTTTCAAACAAGAGAATTTCACAATATGGGAAAGTAATCTAGGGTTGCAGCATAACCTGATTTTTGGCATAATATTAATTTATCCTAGCATTCGACAGACTAACCTCATTATGGATTTGCAAGGTTCATTTTACGATCATGCTCTCCCAACCTCTAATCGCCTACCACCATTGACAGCCTAACTACATTGTTGAGCGGGGATAGGCATGCACCAATGGCAGAGCATTAAGCTATCTTCTTGTATTTTAATCAAGCGCGGTATATAGGTATAAGACTATCCTATATATAAAACACTCTAATTTTACTCTAGAGTGAACACACTTCTCACATTTTTTGGTATATCCCTCTATTCATCTTCCGAGTTCAAGAGCAGACAACAAGTGTATTTTAATGTTGATCAGGCATTAAAATAGTTAAACAAGAATATAAGCATAAATCACAAGAAAGCCCATCTCATGCTAGAAACAAATACTAATATACCATTAATGGTAGCTACAACCCTAGAATAAGGGACTTTAGCTACTCATAGAACAAAAGTTCATCAAGTAATGTTTATGGATCATACGAGAGTTTACCAATAAGAAGGAGTAGAAGAAAAACCCTAGAAGCAGTTAGCCAAATCGCCCAAATCGCTCCTTTCTCGTCTTTCTAAAACTGGATAATAATAAAAATAACACACTTAAACTATTTATAGTCTAAAATAAAATACGTGGCCAATTTATGGTGTCCAGGTCCACGATGCAAACATGTTCCCTCGCTTATAATTGCGCACAGGAGAACCTTCTCCGCGACGCGCTCCCATCGCGCACTCCACTGTTAAGTGGAGTTACATTTCTACACACACATATCAGTTCCGCGACATGGAGATGCTCCCTCGTAGTGTATTCTCCAGCTTGTTGGCCCTTTTTTTTCTCAACTTCGTCTTCTGTTTTCCAACCTCTGACTAGGTTCCCTCATTTGGCTCGTTCTTCTTAGCTTTTCACCCTGAAACATCTAATCATAATGGTTAGAAGAAGAGACATCAAAAGACGCTCAAAACTTAATTCCGACTACTAAAAAATGTTCTCAACGTAGTTGTATATATGGGATAATTTTGTTATTAGGCGCATAAATACGCCCAAGATCAGGTGCCACCTGCAACTCCTGAAATCTGCAATTTGGTAGTTCTAGCATGCGTGGTGTTACATAACTCATCCTGAGCTAGGAGTTATGGTCATTTGAAATTGACCCAAAACTCATACTTAACATAACTTAGCCAAATTTCAGATTTTTCATTCTTTCCAAAAATGGCTCTTTCTAGTTCTAGAACTTTCACTTAGCGAGGTGTTACAATAATAATGATGAGCTGAGTGACCATATGATAAATCAATCCTCATATTTGTGTATGTTGGTAAAAGTATAAGTACGGTAAAAAAAAAAGGCATATCACATAAATATGTCATTTAACTTGGCCTTAACTTACATTTTTATGTCCTTTAACTTTGGATGTGCACAAGTAGACGCTTAAACTTATATAAAATTGAACAAATAGATGCATACGTCCTATGCGACTTTCTATATTGTAATTTGCATCCTACCTGGTGTCCTACATGTATTATGTCACATATGACTCATGTGTCAACTTGTTCAAACTCATACAAATTTAAGTTCCTACTTGTACATACCAAAGTTGGAGGACTTAAATATAAAATGAGGTCAAGTTAAAAGACACATTTATGTATTATGCCTATAAAAATAATAAGAATAATTTTTCAAATCACGGCACAAAATGCCAACTATTTCTTAAGAAGATTCAAGTCATGCGATTACTCTATATCTTTAATTTATTTCTATCAACTTGAATAATCCTTAAGTTTTACGACATATGTAGGATGAATATATACTTTTTTTATCTAGTGTTGATGACATAATTTTTTTACTGATAACTACAGTGTCTTAATATCACGACCCGAGCCTACACCCTGAACGTGGTCGGCACTCGAGAACCATTATTGGCCCTCAAGTGAACCCTCATCCTGGCTGACTATAAGCGGAATACTAACTCAAGTATACATGAGCATCAAATTGAAAGAAACATTTAAAAATAGTTTACTGAATCTGAAAATTTTGCTAAATATACTGAGTATGAAACATAAGTTTTAAATAAAATATCTGAAACTGAAAGACTCTCCCAAACTGTAAATCTATAAAACCTCTATTGTATACAAGGATGAGTGTCGGGACAAGATCTGCGACTCCTCAAGAGAACTATTTGTAACAACTCATAAAAACTGGAGTCCTCCAGAAGCAAGAAGGTCTTACTCGAAAGCATACGAGCAGATGAAGTGATCTCAACGGATTCTTATTGAGGATCCTAAGAACATGTATATGTATCATTAAAAGATATAGGTTGAATAACATCAGTAAATTGAATGTACGAGTATGTAATATAGTTGAATAACAAAATAACTAAATGAAAGGACTGCAATAGATGTAGATATATACTAAACTGAGAGTAAAGAAATAAATGAGTGAAATCATTAAAACATTACAAAAATACTTACTCATCTCTAAACTCAACATATTAAGTGATATAATTAAAATATACTTTTTACTATATTTGGGAGATTCTCTGTTATGAGCTACGTGATGATACAACATCTCGTCCACACTGCCAGAACTTTCTTATATCTTGTCGGGGTATAGAACACCTCAACTAAGTGAATCCACTAAGTTCTGCCCGAAGACACTTAGAATTCATCTAAAAAGTATGATCTTGTACCCATGTTAGCATACATGGTTTATGGGGAATGTTAGTTGTCTGAACTCATCACCATATCGGTGCTCAATACTACTCCTAATAATATATACTCATGCTCAATGTTTAAAAACATACTCTTACTCTAGTTTGAGATAATTGCTCAAACTATCCTCTTAAAGGAGGTATATGTTCTGAAATATCTCTAAAATCATCTAGAAATCAAAATTTCTCTTTTCTCAATGTAAAAATTGATACCTTTGGGAATACTTAGTTCCCTTATACTCTTACTCAATTCGTATTTGTAAACTCTTTCTAAAAAATATATCAAAATCATTTTGTGATATGATGATTGATGACTCGAGAAGTCATACTACATAATCATTGATGGCATATCTAGATACCATACTGCTTAAACATTGATGGAATACTTGACTGTCATAATAATCATGTTCTAAAAACTCTTTCTCAAAACTCATCTTTACTTCCTCAAAATCTCAGTTTAAAACTCAAGTGTTGGCTTTAAAAAGCTTCTCAAGATTTATAACTCAAAATAGGATTGATGTTGAATTATAGACATGAACAAATCAACTCAAGGATCTCAATAACAATATAGAAACTCAATACTCTAAACTCAAGAACTCAGAACTCAATGATACTTCTCATCTCAAAAATACTCAATTCATAGGGTTCATGTTGAAATATAGACATGAACGAATCTACTCAAGAATCTTAATGCAAAACATATGGCAACTCAATAATTAGAAATAGAATTTCAAAAAGAAACAGGAACTCAAGAACTCAAAGTCAACTCATCTCAAGAATACTCAATCTAGGGATAAAATCCTAGATTACTCTTTTACTAATTTGAAAGTATATGTAAGGCGTGAGAATGAACTAGTCCAACTCTTTGATAGCCTTACATACCTGGGAGAACAAGGTTCTTGAATAATCTTGAAAAAGAACTTGATTAGAAGCCTTGAAACCCTAACTTGAAGGAGAACAATCAAGAAAACATTTCTTGAGATTTTGGAATTAGTTTCTTGAAATCTCTATAGCCAAGAATTATGATTTTCATTAGCGATTCATAATTGTATGGAGGAATTTGAGTTGGAAAGAATGGAATTCTTGGAGAAAAACTTACTGTCACGCCCCGAGCCTACACCTTGGACATGACCGACACTCAAAAACCATTTATGTCCCCAAGCGAACCCTTGGCCTGGCTCAATACTCAGCGAAAGACTTACTCAACAATAATAGGACTTTAAAAGTAAACTTTACTCAACTATCTAAAAGGATAAACTTAGAATATTTTAGAAATAAAACATTTACTGGCCAAAAGAGGCAACTCAAGTCTAGAACATTAAACAATGGAAATAAAAAAGACTCATGAACTACTAATGTCTATCTATCTATGAAGCCTCTACTACTACGAGGGATGTCGGGACAAGACCCCCGATCATCCTAACAAAACTGAAATAGATGAAAATAAATAAGGGATCCTCCGAAAGCAAGGTGGCTCACCAAACAACTCTGGAATTGCAATGAGTATCAACGAATTGCATGTTGATGACCCTGATCCCTTATATTTGCATCATGAAACGATGAAGGCCAAGTGACATCAATACATGGAATGTACGAGCATGTAAAGGGAATATTGAACACAACATAACAGCTTAAACTTGGAAAGAAGGAAACATACTCACCTCGACTCTACTCAACTCAACCTCAACTCATGGATACTCAACTCAAAGCAGTATAAAAACATTAAGAAAGATGCAGTTTATATAAAACATTTTAAAACAATAGATAACAACTCAATGTATTCAAAAATACTATAATAACTCAATTCCTATGTAAAAATATAATATAACTCTATTTGGGAGATTCTTTAACCGACAACCATGACTATGAGCTATATCATGATACAACGTCTCACCCACCCTGCCAGAACTGTCATATACCTTGTCAGGGTGCAGAACTGCTCAACTAAGTGGATCCACTAATCTATGCTTAATAATCAATAAGGAATCATCTAACAAGTATGACCCTTTCTACCCACGTTGACTACATGATTTATGAGGATTTTGAGTTTTTTGAACTCGTCCCCATATCGGTGCTCAATACTACTCCCAAAATATAACTTAGCCCATATGTTTAGAAACATTTCCTCATCCTCAACTTTGAGACTATTACTCAAAAGATTTCTCTTAAAAGAGATAGTACTCAAAACTCCTCATGAACTCCTTTGGAAATCGGTGTTTCCCCTCATTTTAAATGTAAAAACATTTACTCTTGGGAACTTTCCCATATATTCATTTTTTAAAATGAAACTCAACTCTCCTTATCCTTTAACTCAAGTACTCAAGTCTTAAAAACAAATTTTAAAAGATTGTAAAAAACTTCTCAAAATGACTCGAAAGAACTCTCAAGACTTTACTTTTAACTCTATCTGGAATTTGAATTATAAATTCAAGAGTTATGATTCATGTTATGAATGATAGCTCGATGTTTAACGGAGATTTTAAGTGTGGATATCAAGTAGAAACATAGGTACGATTCGAGAGAACTCACACGAAAAGAAGGTCGGAAGGGTAAGGGACCTGGCGACCTTTGTTGTAACACCCCGTATGCTAGAACTACCAAAATGCAAATTTTAGAAGTTGCAGATGTTATACCCCATTTTAACCGGGTCAAATAGTGTACAACATTTTAATGATTTCTAAAGTTAATAACTAGGTCAAGAAGTCGCCACCTAATTATTTACGGTGAATTAGGGCACCTAAAATGATTAAAATTATGTTCTAAAGTTAACTTCATTTTATGGTCTACTAACTTAAGATTCTAAGTAAGGGTTCAACTAATCTAAAGGGAAGGGTTTAGGCATCCTTTAAGATCCATTAAAAATGGTTAAACGACAGAACTTAAATTTATTAATTAGGCTAAGTGTGAAAGAGTAGAAAGATATTGAAATGCTAAGTATATAATAATCAATTTTGGAAAATTGTTTCACATGAAATCTAACTTGTGAAAATAAATTTGAAGTGAGGTTTTGAAAGCTAACGTGATTCTTGTTTTAAGAAAAGGAGTTGTTTCGCAAGAATAAACCCTTTTTTTTTAAAAAGCCAAACTGACAGAACTTCGAAGTTGTGGAGAAAACTTCCAGGAAGCTTATAAAATTTCTAATTCAAATCCACCTTTTATATCTAAAAAATATCCCAACTAAGTTGTCTATTATTAGACAAAGCAAACCAATAAATGAAGCATGTCTATGAATAAATAACACAGGTATTAACAAGCAGTTGCACAAAAATATAGATATAAAGTTAATCATAAGAGAAAATATGTGCAAGCAAGAATAGGAGCATAAACAAGAGAAGTCATTGTCGACCCTCATGAAGGAGTAACTATGTTCTGCTTAGACAGTAAGATCGTGGATGACACATGGATTCCGAGCATATAGGTCGGTAAATGATATGCAAACTCCATAAGCAAAGACGTTGAGTCCCAAAGTGAAACTCTTCGGCTCCGGTGTTCATGCCAAACAAAGAAAATAATATAAAATATTAGAAAGAGTGATTTAATTTCCAAGGATATGAATATAAATAAGTTAAATAGACAGAGTTCTAGGAGCACGCCATATTTGCTACTAACAATTAAAAATAAAGCATATCCCCGTAACACAGAACTGTCCACAACATAATGTGTTTGGATAGACATAAGATCATAAACTAATTTTAAGAAAATAAATAAACACAACAAACCATAAATAATTTGTTTTCCTTTTCATAAACAATATTTAAAAATGACAAACAACTATAAGATATTCAATAAATCCAAATAAAACAAAAAAAAAAAATCCAAACATGATTTCCTAAACATATGAAGTAACATTCTTGAAATCAGATTTAAACAAGTACTAATTGGAATATGCTATACTAAACAGAGTGGATAGAAGAAGAGCTTATATGCCTAACCACTTAAAAAAAAGTTTTCTCATCTCTGTTTATATATTTTGTTATTATGCAAGTGTATAAAATAGCTAGATAGCATGGTTTCTACTACATATTTCTATCAGAGAATACACAAACACATATAATCTAAAGATCTTTTGGAGAAAGGTACCAACAAAGATAAAACAAACAAACAAACAGCGTAGTCCAACATATTTGTTTTATGTGGCATGCTACTTGAAACTTACTGTAGAAATAAATCAACAAACATAAAGAAATATTCTGCGATACAAAAAATCCTAAAGAATCATCTCTAAAACATAATATTTTAACAACAAATTTAATTATAACGGAGTTAGATTCACCTCTTGTGAGGCAGTGAAGCTGGGGCGTCGGTTAAGAATCCCAAACTCACTATATCACCAAAAAAAAGGAGCAAAGATGAACAATCTTTGCGAAGGCTAAACTTGTATGAAAGTGTTAGATGCTAGACCACTGTAAGTTCTTGCTTGTTATTGTGAGTTTTTCGACCTTGTATGGTGATGTTCTTGTCGTATTTCTGTCCCCTTTTTCTGAAGATATGAGGTCGTATTTATTGGAGATGAAAGCTGGAATTTTGGGCTGGATTTGAAAGGTTTGGTTGAGTCAAAAGACCCGTTTGAAATTTGAAAGAAAAGGCTGTTGAATCTGCCTTCTCTGTAGAAAAATCAGAAGTTTTAAAAGTTCTTTGGACTCATGTTTGACTGAATCTTTGAAGGCGAGGAAGCTGTCGAGACTTGCACGAAAAGGGAATGGTTGAAGTCTGCCATTGTTGAAAGTTGTATGCGTTTCTTCACCAAAATAGAAGAGGGAGAAAAATGACGTATGTAACTTGTAGAGGCTGATCTGTAGTATTAAAAAATAGGGCTATATTAAGATGTTAAGTGTAATGGACTTGTTCTTTTAGTTGGGCTGCTGCGTTGGGCTGTAGTAGAGTATAGCCAAATTGCTGAATATTTTAGACTTGTAAATGGGCTGGAATATAACCGAATTTACTGAATTGTTGGAGCATTTTGGGCCTTTTTTCTTCTTTAAATCAATTCAATTGAGCTTCTAATTCAATAATTAGTATAATATATATTACGTAAAGAGTTTAGTAAGTAAAAAATTTGAAATAAAGTAACGACAATCTATTTTAAAGAAGACGACAATAAAGTACTAATAGTAACATTGATAAAAAATATAATTTTGAAATAGTGAAAATGATGCTAAAGATGATAATCATAAAAAATAATAAAAGTTAAAGTAATATAGATAATTACGATATCAATAGTGATAAATGAAAAATAATAGTGAATTATAAAGTATTCGACTTATTAGTAATTTAGAAGCTCAACGAAATAAATTAGAAGAAAGGAGGGACAAAAATTGGTGTCAACAGCAGGTGCCACCGACGGGCACCACCCACACACCGTAGGGTGACCCACGGTCCGTGGTTCACCATCTGCATCCCCTCCCCAGAAAGCCCAGGAATTTTGGCCAAGTCTGGACCTACGCTGGGACCTACGGACCGTAGATCAGTCCACGGTCTGTGGTCCAGGCCGTGGTTCAGACCCCCAATTTTCAAGTCTCAGAACCCCGTCGACGGTTGATCAGCACAGACCGTCGTTCCATCCACGGTCCGTCGGTCTAGTCCGTAGGTGACCCCGACAGCTTTTAAGTCAAGGGTCTTTTGATCTTTTCCTTATGCGTTGGACCCCTAAACTACCTCGTTTAACCTCTAAACTATGTGGTTTTTGTTAGTTTTAGCCTAGAAACTAAATTAGAACCTACCCTAATCAATTATTCACCAAAAATTCATCAAACTTACAGCAAAACAGAGGAGAAGGTCGACCAAGCCCTAAGTTCAAGAACGCAGTGAGTTCTCATCAGTTCTAGCCCCGAAATCGAAAGATTTCCTTGTGGAATTTGTCACCAGGTATGTCGGATTTCACTAGTGGGTTCCTTTCACCTATTAGGTCCCTAGAATTCAGTCAGATTCTTGATTCTCTTCATATTATCAAAACCTAGGGTTTCTAGAAATTCAGCAGATTATTATGAATTAGATACTTTAATGTTCCTAATCAGATTATCATGATTTTAGTATTGTTTTGCGTAGATTCTTTCACAAATTCAAAACCCTAGCTATTAGTTCTTTTAGTTCATGAATTACACATGCTAGGTCAGTTATTTCAGATATATATGCCTTAGATTTGAATGTTTCATTATCAGTACATTAATGTTGCATTTTCAGTTAGCATGTTAGTATTTTGAGTTATCCAGTATTGCAAAAATTCAATCATAAATTGTTAATTACATAATCAATTGGGAGTTGCTTAATACCGAGTGGACTAGGGTCAGTCACCCTCAAGTCCCAAAACTACGTGCCCCGTAGATTGTAAGTCCTATCTGTGGGCATCAATTTGGTGATCACGCCAGTCATGCCTCTATACCTCTGGCAGGGTATATTGGGTCCTCTCGATGGGGCGTATACATCGGACTCCACATTTAGCTCATGTGGTTTTATGTCGATTATTAGTAGCTCCCTTACAGTCAGATTCTATTGCATTGACCATGTATTAATCACAGTTCAGTATTTAGTCTCAACATGTTATAAACTTAGTCATTGCATTCAGTTATTTCATGTTCAACATTCTCAGTATAGTATCATGCTTATCTCTTATCATTGCTCAAATATATGCTTTGGTTCAGTTATGTTTATTGTTCAACCTTATTCTATCTTGCATGCTCAGTACCTTTCAAGTATTGACGCATACTCTACGCTACATTTTCTCGTGATGTAGGTTCAGGTCCTCAGCTTTCAGATCACGCATAGAGCGGTTCCCGATCTTCAGCTCAGCAGCATCAGTGGTGAGTCCTCATTCTCCGAGGACGACATACATGTTTCTTTTCTATATTTTAGTCTTTAGTTTCAGTTTTTGCTAGATTTAGCTGGGGCATGTCTCAGCACTTCTAGTCAGTTATAGGCTTATTTCAGACACAGTTAGATTCAGTTTTAGCATTTGAGTTTATTTCAGTATCTTAAACTCTTCTCATATATATATATATATATATATTTTTTTTTTTATTTTTTTTTTTATTTATTTATTTATTTATTTTTTTCAAATAGTCTATGGGTATTCCCCATCATTTCAGTTTACATAATGATTTAGCTTCCGCACAGTATTTTCTTACTTCAGTTTATTTAGTATGCTTATGATATGCTAGCAGGGTTAGCTTGGGGTCACTCGTGATCCTATGTCCTGTGTCCGCGTCCTGAGGATAGCTTCGGGGCATGACACTGGCGCACTGAGTGGCACAGGGCGCCAGACCCTAATCTACAAAACACTAGTTGGGGCGCACTGAGTAGCGCGGCGCCCCAAGCCTCTGCCTAGAAAATCGATGATTTTTCTTGTTCAAACTCATGCGCTAACTCATCTAGAATCGAACGATTCCCCTCACACTCTTATGGATTCATAGACCCAACGTAATAACAACGAAATCCACTCTAAATTACTCAAGAACAATACTCAAACACAAGATCATCATCGCAAGAACTCAACAAAACCTCACTCCCCACTCTTCATCACATCCCACCTTCATGTTATTTTCTAGAGAATTAAAGAATGCGTTTTGATGGAACTTTGAACTCTTCAACTAATTTAGAATTGTTTAAGTTATATGACATTGCCAGTTTGTTATATCTTTACGGGAGAAGTCAAGAGTTATACTATTATATCGGTGAGTTTATATCGTAGTGAACTTGAATCTCCTTTAAGAGAGCGAGATATCCGCACCTCAGTCTGATATTTATTTATTCATTTCGTTCATTTTATTTTCAACCGTAATTTAAGGCATATTCACCAACACATTATTTTATACCTTTTTATTTCTCTTTCTCTTCATGATAATTACATGACATTATAAGAAATGTGAAAATGACAATATATTCATAAATAAATATCTCCATGACAATTTCATACTTTACTACATGGTAAGGGGACAAGATGTACTTGTCAACACGAACCATATATATTATTCTCATTGTTGCAATTCATGAAAGTGCAATTATTCAACCATAACACAAATAGGCTAAACATTACATTAACTTTGAGCCAAGAATATCCTCTTCTAATCAAGAGGAACATGCTTGTGCTGTTGCAGAAGCCATTTGTTCACTCTCAATTCCAGCATTGCAAATATTCGCGATACCACGTATATGTTTCTTTCCGTACGAGCTTAATTTTCCACAATGTACCTCAAATGTTTCGATCTATACATGTAAAAAAAAAAAACTTGTTAAACTCAGAAGAACCAAAAAAAAAACACGAAAAATACTACCAAATAATTAGGTTGGTACTTACATAGGATTTTAGGCAATCCCAATTGTCAACAAGAGGTTGTCCAGCAGGTCGAACGTTCTGCAGTACTTCACTACCTTTTTCAACTCCAAACAGAAGATCACCAATATGTTTTACACTATTGTCCACTTGACTTCTCTCTGCTATAGTTTTAATAAGTTTGACACGAGTTTCAAAATGCTCATCAGAGCCTTCAGGAGCATCTTGGTACTGCCAAGATTACGAATAAATTAGAACCTTTTTTTAATTTTCTCTATGTTATAGTAAGTGAAATCAAATTTAATCAGATGAAGTAGGAAAAACTCAAAATTACTTTTGATGTCAAGTAGAAAAGTTCAACATCACGTTGGTCCACATTTAGTGACGATGATTCAGAATTCATGGAAACGTGACTATGGTTTACAGAAGCAGCGCCCATATACTGGAAAAGTACATCGACACTTAACACTGTATCACCATATTGCATGACATGTGAACCATATGTTAGATTGGCTGCTGTTCTGTTTGCAACCTGAGCAGCATCGTACACAATGAAATTATAAGAAAGCACAAATATGGCGTATAGGATCTGAACAAAAATTTTAAAATATATATACAATCGAGAGTATGTAGTACAAGATCTTACCGTATTATACTGGTGGTTCAAAGTTTCAGTTTGGCGATCTTCAGCTTCACTGTTCACAAGTGCAAACATCAATAAATTTGACGCAACTAACAAAGATGTGTTATTATAAGAGAAGTATCGAAAAATAACTTCTTTTTTTTTAGTATAGTTCATTCTGATCCAAAAATAAATAAATTCGCATCTTTAGGACAAGAAAAGTTGTGAATTAGGCATTCTGAGCTGAAAGGAGGCAAGCAATTACTGAAGGGAGGCATTACGGGCCGACTACAAGAAAAGCAAAGCTTTGTAGACGCGATTACCTGTCTTCCATCCAAGCAACACTATATAAGTCTCCCAAGCACACACCTTGAAACTCAGGAGGGGGACACTCTACCAAGCAAGGACCACCTGCACCCATTTGACAATATGTTCCCCAACTACTTTCATTGGGATTTGATGCAGTCGTTACATAAATATTTAAACCTTCAGGGAGAAGACCGTCAAACATGCTTCCAGACTCACAAGCTTCTAAGTAAAATACCTAAACATATAAGAAAAAGCATCGATCATCCAACATAATATTAGACCGGAGGAATTAAGCACATGACTTTAGATTGAATAAAAGAAGTTACCAGTTTACTATATGTCCCAGAAGCATGCTTCTTTTTCAACACGTTAATCAAGTCATTCGCGTAGACAAGTCCAGTTGGCATTGCTGTTCATTTAAAAACCATGAAATAAACATATGTTAAATATAGAACGTATATATTTATGCGATGATCTGAATTTCTATCGATACAATAAGCACTTACAAATAATTCCAGGGCCACCATGATCAGTATAGTAGATGAAAATATGGTCATTTGGACCACTATTCAAAACTTTACCACTTCCTCCAGTGATACCACTTTTGTTTGCAAGAATAACATTGAAAAAGTTTTCAGCATTAACATCTTCACCTACATAATCCTGCCTCAACAAACAGAACACGAAAATTATTAACCCCTCCTATATATAATCGCGAAAATATCTTCATGCCAACAAGAAAAAGAACAAACCTTAGGAACACCTTTATAAACATCTTGGCCATGTGGATTATTGATGATGACTCCAGGTCTAGGATTCATAGTGTTGTTAGCAATATCATCGTACATGAATACAATAATGTTTTCGTCTTTAAGACCACCTTTCTTGAGTATTTGATAAGCGTGACATACATCAGCCTGAAATTAATCAATAAAATCACCAAACAAATTACATGTCGCGAAAATTAGCCACGTACATTATTTAAAGGAAAAATGTAGTTTAATTGATATATGAGAACCTGGTGCCTATAATTAAACCATCCATTAGAGCCAGCAACTAGGACAGCCCATTTGGTCCCTACAGTTTCTTCAGTTAAGAATTTAGAGACACTACGACCTTCAATGTTGGCCCAAATTGAGAGCACAACAACAAGTGCAACAAATACATTGTACTTAAATATCATCGTATTGTGTTTTATGGTTACCAAACAAATTGGATTGGATAATTGTGTTGTATGAATCATATTGATGTATGATAAATTTATAGGACTTCAAACTCTAACATAAGAGAATGACGTAGAATTCAAAGGTAACAATCATAAGAACTCACGAAATGTGTCAAGATATACTTATTGATTTACAAGAAATAATTAATTTATCGTCATGACTTATGAAAGTTTTGTCATGTCATCATATTGTTACTGTACGTTCTTTTTGTCCATTAGAGTGGACCGGTATAAATCAAATATCAGGGAGATTATGGATTAAATGATACTCCATTCGTTCCAATATATGTAACACTGTTTGACTTGACACAATCTATATATATATATATATATATATATATATATATATATAAAGGAGGA
>JAJOOF010001088.1:7500-38774 GCA_029582545.1 Solanum lignicaule | reverse complement strand
TTAAATGTTTTCTTGGTAAAGAAAGTTTTAAATTCATTATGTTTTTAGTGTCTATGCGATGAATGAATGCTAAGAGGCTTGTATTAGACCTCTTCGAGGTCGAGTACGCCGGTTACGACTAGGGGGTGCTCTCGGGTCGTGACAAAATTACCTTCACTTCTTGCATCAAAATGCATCCTAGACCATTGTGAGAAGCATCACTGTATACTACATATTCTTTCCCTTCAATTGGTAGAGTAAGTATAGGTGTTTGAGTCAACAATGATTTGAGAGTTTGGAAGCTCTCTTGGCATTTGTCATCCCAAATAAACGTTACTTCATTCTGCAAGAGTATAGTCAAAGGGGAGGCGATAATGGAAAAGCCTTTCACATATCTTCAGTAGTATCCTGCTAAGCCTAAGAAATTTCTTACCTCAGTTGGACTTTTGGGAGGTCTCCATTCAACAACTGCTTGTGTCTTACTAGGATCCACCTTCACGCCTTCGGTTGATACAACATGTCCCAGAAAAGCCACTTCATCAAGCCAAAATTCACACTTGAAAAGTTTAGCATCAAGTTCTTCTCCTTCAAAATTTTTACAACAATCCGAAGTTGTTTATCATGGTCTTCACTACTTCTGGAAAATATTAAAATATCATCTATAAAGACAACCACAAACTGATCAAGATAATTCTTGAATACTTGATTCATTAGATCCATGAATGCCGCAGGACCATTTGTCAATCTGAATGGCATCACTAAAAATTCATAATGCTCCTTCCTTGAAAACTGAAGGCTCAGTTCATAAGTCTTCTATTAATCGTCCTCAAACTAATAGAGGTGCAAGACCTAAAAATAACCAAGCAACAGGTGCAAGTGGAGCTAATAAAGATAGTGGACCAAGGGCAACTGCACGCGCTTATGGGGTCAAATCTTGATCATCTCTCTGCCTCATAGCATAAGCTCGTGCAGTAGCCCTTGGTCCACTAGCTTTATTAGCTCCACTTGCACCTGTTGCTTGGGTGTTTTTAGGTCTTGCACCTCTATTAGTTTGAGGAGGATTAATAGAAGGCTTATGAACTGAGCCTTCAGTTTTCAAGGAAGGAGCATTATTAGGATTAGGACAGTCCTTCACTTTATGATCAAAGCTCCAACAATTGAAACATGCACCAGAAGCTTTCCTACAAGTACCATAATGATTCTTTCCACATTGTGGACAAGTGGGAACATGAGGCTTACCTTGGCCATAATTTGGAGTGTTAGCTGTAGAAAATTCTGATCTATTTTGCTTTTTCTGAGGTGGCCTCCATGATATCTATAAAAAAAAACTGGAAGCAGGTATATATCAAGACAATACATCGAACAGCTCACAAGCTTCAGCAAACCAATAAAACTAGGTCAGCATGGCCATAACTTAGCTTTACACCCCACACACTAGTCTGCAAGCCTCAAAGAGTAGTAAAGATTGGGGGGACAGGGCCCCAGCCTACCCATAAAAATATACACAACAAAAGCTAACAAACCTCCAAACTCTGGCAGCTCCGGAGGAAAGGTGCTAGCCAACCGGATAGAAGTCAATCCTGCTACTGAGGAGGTCTACTCGGTCGTCTGTCAGGACCTGCATGCATGAATACAGCGCCCCCAGGCAATGAGGCGTCAGTACAAAATAATGTACAGAGTATGAAAGGTTGTAGACTAAATGAGCAAGTATCATAATATACCAAAAGCAATCAGGTAAGGAAATCAAATTTAGATAAGCATGCCAACCCACTACTGAATCTAATAAAATTCAATAATGATCAAACATCAACCTATCCAAGCCCCCATAAGCCCGGTAGGTACAAACAACATACCACCTACTTAGGCCCCCATAAGCTGAGAAGGTGCCAAATCAATCTACATAACCTTATCGGTAGCCCCTTGTCTTTGTAAGAAGTCACATAGCCCTTTTTGGCAACGATATAGCCCCGTAGGCAGCGCATAGCCCTCTTAGGAAACATCATAGCTTTGTGGGCTGCACATAGCCCTCTTTTGCATTACATAGCCTTGTAGGCAATACATAGCCCTCTTTTGCGTCAAAATAGCCCCGTAGGCAACACATAACACTCTTTGGCATCAATATAGCCCGTGGGAAATACATAGCCCTATTTGGAAATAACATAGTCCTATTAGAGAACATCATAACCCCCTTAGGTAGTTCATAGCTCAACAGCTAACCACAATAGCCCCAAGGGTGACAACAAACAATTAAATAGGCTGAAGGCGAGCAATTTATCTATAAATAATATATATGAATAATGTCCAAGTAATTCCTAACTTAGGGTTGTTCTGAACAAATTATAAGTCCCTAAAATGAGGGTTTATAACCACTCAATCAGCCAACCACTCATAATTACATCTACAACATAACTAACATTAACTACCCTATTATATCACACCCAAGCTCTAAGGAAACATGCCGAACCAAGGGAGTAGCCTTAACATACCTTTTCCTTTATAATTTATGCTGAAAATACCTCTGTCCACACCACTACAACACTAAAGAAAAAGGTAAAATCAATAAGTAATTAAGGATAAAAATTACTACGAAAATTCGACAATCGATACAGATTCCTATCGTATACTACAATGCAAAACCTAAGGTATCCGTAAACTGATAAAAGGTCATTCCTACCTTTCTTTAAATGACCAGAACACTTGAATACAATCACTCCACTGAAAAAAAAACCCTGCTACCTCAACCTCCACGGAGCTACACCGCTCAATTCACTGTGAAAATTATACCAAAACGATGAGCTCGCGATGTAGGGCAATTTTTGATAAGAGGACAAGAAGAGATCATGAACACACGAGGATGATTTGAGGACTATTTCTCTGAATTTTATGGGTTTCTCACGATTTGGAATGAAGAAAAATGAAGAAGATGCCATCTTATAAGCTTTCACCGACTTAGGGGACCCACCTCACGTGCCTGCTTGCGCAGTCTCGTAGAAATGCAAATATCTCTCTATTCTGAAGTCGTATAAATGATCTTTCACCTTGTACAATGATGTGTGAAAATATAGGATCTTTAAAAGCAACATGCTTTGACCTACAATCTACCACTGCATGATATTTATAAAGCCAATCCATCCCGATAATAACATCAAAATCCTTGAAGGGAATTTCAATCAAATCAGCAGGGAAGACTAGATTTTGAATCACAAAGGGACAATCTTGGTAAACTCGATTACACACAACTTGATAAACCAAAGGACTTTCAACCATCACATCACAATTAAGTCTCACAGATTTCACATTTTTAGGAAGAACAAGTGATGAAAAAATATAGGAATGCGTAAAACCAGGATCAAACAGTGTAAACACACATAAGACAAATAAATGAAATTTACCGACAACCACCTCTTGTCCATCTTGATCATCTCTCTGCCTCATAGCATAAGCGCGTGCAGTAGCCCTTGGTCCACTAGCTTTATTAGCTCCACTTGCACCTGTTGCTTGGGTGTTTTTAGGTCTTGCACCTCTATTAATTTGAGAATGATTAATAGAAGACTTATGAACTGAGCCTTCAGTTTTCAAGAAAGGAGCATTATGAATTTTTGGTGATGCCATTCGGATTGACAAATGCTCCTGCGGTATTCATGGATATAATGAATCGCGTATTCAAGCCTTATCTTGATTAGTTTGTTGTTGTCTTTATAGATGATATTTTAATATTTTCTAGAAGTAGTGAAGACCATGATAAACACCTTCGGATTGTTTTAGAAAATTTGAAGGAGAAAGAACTTTATGCTAAACTTTCCAAGTGTGAATTTTGGCTTGATGAAGTGGCTTTTCTGGGACATGTTGTATCAATCGAAGGCGTGAAGGTGGATCCTAGTAAGATACAAGCATTTGTTGAATGGTGACCTCCCAAAAGTCCAACTGGTAAGAAGTTTCTTGGGCTTAGCAGGATACTACCGAAGATTTGTGAAAGGCTTTTCCATTATTGCCTCCCCTTTGACTAAGCTCTTGCAGAAGTAAGTAAAGCTTATTTGCGATGACAAATGCCAAGAGAGCTTTGAAACTCTCAAATCCTTGTTGACTCAAGCACCTATACTTACTCTACCAATTGAAGGGAAATAATATGTAGTATACAGTGATGATTCTCACAATGGTCTAGGATGTGTTTTGATGCAAGAAGGGAAGGTAATTTCTTATGCCTCTCGTAAGTTATTTGCTTAGATTATTTTGGAAGGGTTTGTCCGCCATAAGTTAAAATTCTGCGCAATATCAATTTGACATCAAATAAATGTTTAAATGGGCAGGATGCACATCCTTAACTATTCCTTTTTTTTCTTTATGAACCTAATCCCTCTACTAAATTATAATCAATATGGCCATAGTTAATCTCTCTTAAATGTTGCAAGTAATTAATTAGATTTCTTGTTTAAGTGGTAGTATCCTTTCGAAAGGGTTGCTACAAGTGTTGGCGATCCTGCGATATGAGAACTCTTGTAAGTTAGTGTCTGCTGCTTTTACTTGGGAACGACTTGATAAAGAAGAAGCTAGTAGAAATGAAAACAAATTCCGAAAGCCTAGACCAGAGTTTGGAGGTCCATCCAAATGGGGAAGGTTTGATGATTCTAAGGCTGGTAGTGTTAATAGGCCACCTCAGCAAAAGCAAAACAGATCAGAATTTTCTACAGCTAGCACTCCAAATTATGGCCAAGGCAAGCCTCGTGTTCCCACTTGTCCACAATATGGAAAGAATCATTATGGTACTTGCAGGAGAGCTTCTGGTGCATGTTTCAATTGTGGGAGCTTTGATCATAAAGTGAAGGATTGCTCTAGTCCTAATAATTCTCCTTCCTTGAAACGGAAGGCTCAGTTCATAAGACTTCTATTAATCCTCCTCAAACTAATAAAGGTGCAAGACCTAAAACCACCCAAGCAACAGGTGCTCGTGGAGCTAATAAAGCTAGTGGACCAAGGGCTACTACACGCGCTTATGCTATGAGGCAGAGAGATCATCAAGATGGACAAGACATGGTTGTGATAAATATCATTTATTTGGCTTATGTGTGTTTACACTGTTTGATCCTGGTTCTATGCATTACTATATTTGTTCATCACTTGTTCTTCCTGAAAATGTGAAATTTGTGAGACTTAATTATGATGTGATGGTTGAAAGTCCTTTGGGTTATCAAGTTGTGTGTAATCAAGTTTACCAAGATTGTCCCTTCGTGATTCAAAATCTAGTTTCCCTGCTGATTTGACTGAAATGGCCTTCAAGGATTTTGATGTTATTATCGGGATGGATTGTCTTTATAAATATCATGCAGTGGTAGATTGTAGGTCAAAGCATGTGACTTTTAAAGATCCTACATTTTCACACATCATTGTACAAGGTGAAAGATCATTGACATCTAGTATTATATCTGCGGCCTTGGTAAGAAAGTTAATGCGTCAGGTTGTGGGGCATACCTTGCTCACATAGTTGATACACAGTTGGATAGTCCTTGTATTAAGGACATACCTGTTGTATGTAATTTCCCAGAGGTAGTCCCTGAAAATCTTCCCGGGTTGCCCCTGGAAACAGAGGTTGAATTTCCAATCGAGCTTATTCCTGGATCTACCCCTATTTCTATCACTCCTTATACAATGACTCCAGCAGAATTAAGAGAATTGAAATCTCAGTTGCGAGAACTTCTTGAGAAAGGTTTTATTCGACCTAGTGTTTCTCCTTGGAGAGCCCCTGTTTTATTCGTAAAGAAGAAAGATGGAACTCTTAGGCTTTGTATTGACTATAGACAATTGAACCGAATAACAATCAAGAATAGATATCCACTGCAAAGGATCGATGATTTGTTTGACCAACTGAAATGTGCTAAAGTATTCTCAAAGATTGATTTAAGGTCTGGATATCACCAACTACGTGTTAGAGAGAAAGATATTCCTAAAACTGCTTTTACAACTCGGTATGGTCATTATGAATTTTTGGTGATGCCATTCAGATTGACAAATACTCCTGCGGTATTCATGGATCTAATGAATCGAGTATTCAAGCCTTATCTTGATCAGTTTGTGGTTGTCTTTATAGATGATATTTTTATATTTTCTAGAAGTAGTGAAGACCATGATAAACACCTTCGGATTGTTTTAAAAACTTGGAAAGAGAAAGAACTTTATGCTAAACTTTCCAAGTGTGAATTTTGGCTTGATGAAGTGGCTTTTCTGGGACAAGTTGTAACACCCCGAAATACTAACCAAGAGTCGCATGTCAATTTACCATTGCTTAATTACTACAATATGTTTTATTCTCATTTTGGGAACTTGAAATTGTCATATTTGCAAACTTGCTTAGCATAATTGAGACAGTCGTTTAAGGGATTGTATTGGGGTATTTATGTAATATTCTAATTAGAATTATGTATAACTTGAAAGGGAGGTGAGGGTTATACATATATGTATATATGTATGCATTTTGGGCAGCCAACCCTTTTTTATGCAGCCACCTTTTGGAGACATCTGTTCATGTGACAAACATCACTCGTGAGACTATATTTTGACACCTCCTCTAGTGAAATTTGTTTCCCCTGAAGTCTAAGAACCTTAGAGCATTATCTAACCATTTGTTCTTAAAAATCACAAGAGAAAAAACTTGGTCCTTTTGGCTGGAATTCGAGACACACCCTTCTCTTTGGTGAGTGATAAAATATTTTTTTGAGCTGGGTAGTGTTTGGTATTTTATGCATATCTCGATCTCTAGAACTTCGTTTACAGTGAATAAATATGATTTGGAAATCTAATTTGTATACCTACAACTCTTATGTTTATGTAAAACTCTATTTTAGCTGTTATATATTCTAAATATCGGACGCAACATAGGACAAGTTCTATCCAGATTTCGGAATTTGAAATCCTGTATGAACAACTGTTAGTGTTTTGAATATATCTTTTGTACATAATATATTTTGTGATGATTCTTGGTTATTTGCAACCTGAAGAGATGTACCTACATCTTTCATGAAGGATATAAATTCCAGTCTTGCCTTTTTCCTTTTCAAATCTAAGTTGCGACATGATGTACTAGAATGGCCAAAATCACTGTTTTAGGAGCATAGTCGTATTTGTATAGGCGAAGCTTACTTCTGATGATAATCCTGTTTTACATCAACATTATTGAGCTACTAGAAATTAAAGAAGTTATTTAATTTTATTTTAAGGTTGTATATATTCGTGAACAAGTTGAGGACCTTGATACGTTAGTTTGTCTACGGTTTGAACAGTTGAAGTTGTGTTTGACTGTTTCTAAGCTTAGCACTGAGGTTTGCGTATAAACTTCTACTTGTACTCATTTTACCTGCTGGTATATCTGAAAGTTTATCTTCGTACCTTGGTTACCCCTTGTCACTTTGCATTGTCGTGTTGGTATCCTTTAAGACATTAAAGACGTTTGTGTAACTCGCCCAGTTGTACCGATTGTTTATAAAGAGGGGTTAGGTTTATAAAGAAAAAAAGAGAAAAAGTTAAGGATGTGCATCCTGCCCATTTAAACATTTATTTGATCTCAAATTTATATTGTGCAGAATTTTAACTTATGGTGGAAAAACCCTTCCAAGTATCTCAATAATGTCGAAGTAAAATAGGATTATCATCACAAGTAAGCTTAGCATGTACAATTACGACGATGCTCCCAAAATAGTGATTTTGGCCAGCCTAGTACCTCATGTCGCAACTTAGATTTGAAAAAGAAAATGGAAAAACTGGACTTTATAACCTTCATTAAAGATGTAGGTACATCTCTTAAGGTTGCAAATAAACAAGAACCACCGCAAAATAAATTTTGTACAAAAAGATATATTCAAAACACTAATAGTCGAAATCTAGACAGAACTTGTCCTATGTTGCGTTCGATATTTCGAATCCATAACAGCTAAATTAGAGTTTTACATAAACATAAGATTGTAGGTATAAAAATTAGATTTCCAATTCATATTATTCACTGTAAACGAAGTTCTAGAGATCGAGATATGCATAAAATACCAAACACTACCCAACTCAGAAACAAATTTTATCACTTACCAAAGAGAAGGGTGTGTCTCGAATTCCAGCCAAAAGGACCAAGTTTTTTCTCTTGTGATTTTGAAGAACAAATGGTTAGCTAATGTTCTAAGGTTCTTAGACTTCAGGGGAAACAAATTTTACTGTAGAGGAGGTGTAAACATATAGTCACCAAAAGTGATGTTTATCCCCTTTACAGCTGTCCTTCAAAGGTGCTGCCCAAATAATTGTGTCCTGCCCAAAATCCATAAATATACACCTATATATATATCCCTCATCTCCTTTTAAAGTTTTACATAATTATAATTAGAATATTACGTAAATACCCCAATACAATCCCTTAAATTAAGATCACAATTATGTTAAGCAAGATTGCAAATATCATAACATTTCAAGTTCCCAAAATGAGAATAAAACATATTGTAGTAACTATGAAATGGTGTATTGACATGCGACTCTTGGTAAGTATTTAGGGGTGTTACAGTTGAGGTTTTCTCCCAAGGGGGAGATGAGGTGCTTAGGTACCAAGGTAGATTATGTGTTCCGGATGTTGATGGCTTGAGAGAGAAAATTTTAGAAAAAGGCTCATGGTTTTCGGTATTCTATTCATCCGGGATCCACCAAGATGTACCGTGATCTACGGGAAGTCTATTGGTGGAATGACATGAAAATGGATATAGCGGGTTTTGTAGCCAAATGTCCGAATTGTCAACAAGTTAAGGCCGAACACCTAAAATCGGGAGGTTTTTTCCAAGATATAAATATTCCCACTTGGAAGTGAGAGGAGGTGAATATGGTCTTTGTGGTGGGTTTGCCTCGTACTAGAAGGCAACATGATTCTATTTGGGTCATTGTGGATAGGATGACTATATCAGCCCACTTCATTCCCGTCAATGTTTCTTTTACGGTGGAAGACTATGCTAAATTGGACATCAAGGAAATAGTGAAGTTGCATGGGGTTCCTTTGTCTATCATATCGGATCGGGGTACTCAATTTACTTCACATTTTTGGAAGGCATTCCAACAAGGGCTTGGTACCAATGTTAAACCTAGTACCGCTTTTCACTCTCAAACGGATGGTCAAGCGGAAATCACCATTCAAACCTTAGAGGAATGTTGAGGGCGTGTGTGATTGATTTCAAGGGTAATTGGGATGACCTTCTCCCCTTGATAGAATTTGCCTGCAACAATAGTTACCACTCAAGCATTGCCATGGCTCCGTTTGAAGCACTATATGGTAGGAGGTGTAGATCTCCGGTGGGTTTGTTTGAAGTAGGGGAGTTTTCTCTAATTGGTCCTAAACTAGTTTATGATGCCATTAAAAAGTTTGACTCATTAAAAAGAGGTTGAAAACGACCCAAAGTCGGCAAAAATCTTATGCCGATGTTAGAAGGAGGGGCCTTGAATTTGAGATTGGTGATTAGGTCCACTTGAAAATCTCACCTATGAAAGGTGTGATGAGGTTTGGTAAGAAGGGGAAACTTAGTCCTTGGTATGTGGGCCCATACCAAATATTAACATGTGTTGGGAAAGTTGCATATGAATTAGACTTGCCAAATGAGTTGGCTCCGGCTCACCCGGTGTTTCATGTTTCCATGCTTAAGAAATGCATCGGTGATCCGGTACCCATCCTTCCTTTAGAGGGTTTAGGAGTTAATGAGAACCTTTCTTATGAAGAAGTCCCGATTGAGATTTTGGACTGGCAAGTGAAGAGGCTGAGAAATAACGAAGTAGCTTCCGTTAAGGTCTTATGGAGGAATCACTTAGTTGAGGGTGCTACATGGGAGGCCGAGGCTGATATGAAGTCCCACTATCCTCATCTTTTTTCCTTCTACTCTTATTCAAGCTTGAGGTAAGTAGTTCACCTTGAGTTTTAAGTGTTTTGGGAGTCATTTGTATTGTAGAGTTTTCCATGATTTCCTTATGTTGTGCATGTTCTTGTGAGAATTCATGTTTAGCATAAATTGAGTTTTAATAATTTATATCTTCCTCATGTTGATTTGCATTTTAGTATGATGATTGCATTTTCAACTTCATGAGTTGAATTGATGAACATGCTTAGTTATGTTTTGATGAAATGATATGTTGGCTCCATATTATTGTGTTGAGTGTGCTTGAGTTGGAGAAGGTAGTTCTTCCTATGTTTATGTGAATTGATTAGTTTCATGGATATTGGGTTAGTAGATGTAGGTCATACTTCCTTATATTGCATTTGCCATATTGAGAAATGGAGTTGAAGTTTCCTCCTTTTGAATAAGTGCATAAAGTGAATAGTGCATTTCTGAGTTTTGCACATTTTTGATGTTTCATGCATAATGGGCTATTAGTCTAGAGTTTCTAACATATTTTGGTGTCTAAATCATCATTCGGGGACGAATATTCCCAAGGGGGGGATAATGTAACACCCCGGAAATCTAATGACCTAAGCTAGAGCCTAACCTGTAGTCTAGTGTCCTAAAAGGGTTAACATGAAGATAAGAGTCGTAAAATGATCTCCCAAAGCTAGTACTAATGTTTTAGGACCTACACGTCAAGGCATGACCCCCAAGGACCCCCCAAGGGTCCTTGAGGAGGACCCCACTAGGGTCCTTGAGGAGGACCCAAGTGAAGGCCCAAAAAGCTATCAAAAGACAGCATGACCTACAAATGGGCACCCACGATTCGTGGGTGGACCCACTCCCCGTAGGTAGGGGTCGTGGGTCAAGACTTAGTCTCCCCATTTTTTCCTTGTTCCTCCCCCTCTCTAATGTGAACCATGATTCACCAGTACATGGCGTGACCCCACCCACGGTCCGTGGGTGGGGAGTCATAGGTCACCCCTGGGACTGCTTAGTCTCGGCCAACTAAGGGGCAAATGGGTAAAATCCTAATTAATTAATTAAGGGTGGGGACGGTTCCTATTAGTTAATTTAGACATATTTAAGTACTTTAAACTATTAACCAACTCTTTAACCCCTCATAACTCACAAGATTCAAGCATAACCTATTTCCCTCTCAAAGATATTCTCTCTCTAAGACTCCATTGAAGACCAAGAGCAAGGTCAAGATTAGGGTTCGAGTTCTAACCCTTTCACTCTAATTTCATGAGGAAAACATCAATAAAGGTATGTGAGTCTTGATTAATGGAACACTTTTCTCCAAGAAGCCCTTCAACTCTTTAATATCGAATTGGTATATGCTTTAAAAACTAGGGTTTTCAATCTAGCCATGGGTTCTTCCTAAAAACGATTATATTGAGTAAATTGCCTTATATTATGAATCATATGATGTTTAATGGTCATTTTTATAGTAAAATTCCCCATGAACCCATGAGTTACCCCATGACCCCAATTTAATGAATTGTGATGGGTGTATTGATGCAAGATGAATACTATAAATTGTGTCTATGATATTTTAGTTATTGAATCTTGTTTTATTCATGCCTAGTGTAGTATTCCTAGGCTTAATTGTGAGACATGATTCATGACCCTTGAGGGGGTAAATTGCTATGGTTTGTACATGTTGATGAATGTTGTGTATGGACTCATGATTCACTTAGAAAGTGAAGATCCTATTACTATTGTGTAAATTGAGGTATTGTTGAAAGGCCATTCAGCCCTTACCATTACACTTGATTATGTATGAATTGTCTAGGATGAGGATAATGTTGTTTTGTTGATTGAAAGGCCATTCTCTTGAAAGAATTATGAACAATAATGTGAAAGGTTTACTCACATGTTAATGTTGATTTTAAGTTGAAAGTACATTCTCACTTTATTGAATCTATGAGCTATTTTATGAGTTGTATTGAATGAAGACAAAAGTAGTCCTTCACATATGTAAATGCAATTCAAGACTAATTATGTAGAATTTGGGAAACAATGCTTAGGACCGAGCAGATATGGTCAATGAGGTAGAGGCCCATCCGTCGATACAATAGGCCGGGTCATCTAGATTATTCTCATGAGATGGAAACTCCTCCGCCAATAAAATAGGTCGGGTTTCTAGAAGCAATCTACCTATCCCATAACTATGTGCCCACATAGGTCTTTAGCTAGTGGATCCACCTAAAAGATAATACATGTATATCTACCTTAGGCATGTAGGACACCTTCTTTCGGTGTGGGGTTACATGACACCGGATTCCATGTCGCTCATACGGTCTATGTCGGTTATGGCTATTCTTCCCTACATGACAAGATAATGAATATGATATGAACTATACTATGACTTCTTGCCGAGTTTTACTTAGTAGGAGTGGGGGTATGAGACTTCACTTTTACATTGCACAAGTAGACTTTGAAAGGGATAGTAGGATGGTTTTATTTATGCTATGATGAGACATGAATGTATGCATGTATGTTGAATGGATGTGTAACACCCCATAAATATTTTGAGCTAAGACTGGAACCATCCTTCGTTGTGAGTAGGATTTTACCGAGGAATTAAAATTTCTTAAGTGTTAAGTTCACTAGATGTAGCATCTTGTGTTCGAAAAAGAACTAAATTGGAAATAGCAAAATCTGAAATTTTGCAAGTTATGCTTAAGTTATGAGTTTTGGGTCAACTTGAAATGATCATAACTCCTAGCACAAGATGAGTTAGATGTGCTACAAGATACCATAGGAAATACCTTTGAATTATCTTTCCAACGACACCGAGTTTTCTTATTATCAACTTTGTATGAGGGAGATATGTGCATTCGAAGTTGGGATGTCTAGATAAGGAAAGTCAAAACCAGATTTTAGAAGGGTATTTTGGTCTTTTTCTTACCAAATCAGATTTAATTCATTTTTAGTAAGGTTTTAAGGGTCTAATTCTATTGGGTTCAGTTTTATAATCCTAAAATTAGCCTAGGGTTTTAGTTGAGAGTTCAAGAATAGAAAAGAGGAGAAAAGAGTATAGGATTAAGTGTTCGTCGAGATTCTTGCGTGTTATAGCGGATTTTCGCCATGGGTTTGATCCCTAAGAGGTATGTAAGATTCCATAGTATTGGGTTAGTTCACCCACATGCCAATCTTGTTATTTTCAGCGAAATTTCATTCTTGAAGTTGAAAGATTAGAGTTCTTGATGAGTTCTTGATAAGTGTTCTTGAAGTTCATTCTAAATCTTGTGGTGTTGGGGTTTTGATGATTTCTTGAGATGAAATTTAGTAATTTGAGTATATTATAGTGTACTTATGTCAAGTAATCGAATCCAAGTGATTGGGGAAGAAACCGTTCGATTCTAGGCAAGTTAGGGTGAGTAAATGAGCAAGAAAAATTCGTCAGATTTTCTGGGTTGGGGCCTGGCGCGATACACCAGCCAAAGAGCCCCAAACCCTGCTCTGAAGTTTAGGGGCTGGAGCCCCGTGCAACCCATAGCATCAGGGTCGCTTGCCCCATCCAGTTTGTCGTCGGTTGCCCCGTTTGAGTTCGTTTAAAGCGCACTTTCACTCCTTTTCGATTCTAACTACTCTAAGCTACTTCTAAACACCTAAAATCATTCCTAACATGATCATAACCTTGAATTCATAATTCAAATTCAAGGTAGAGTTAAGAGTTAAGTTTTGAGAAATCTTTCGAACATTCTAAGAAAGTCCCTCTGAGTTCTTTTGAGGAGTCTTCTACAACTTTTAGTAACTTGTTTCAAGACTCAACTAAGTAAGAATGAGAGTGAGGAGAATGTATTCCTGAGTCTACACTATCACCAAGATTCTTCATATAATGAACCATAAATCTTGAATTCATAATTCACATTCAAGAGAGAGTTAAGAGTAGAGTTCAAGAAAGTCTTTGAGTTCAATTGAGAATCCTTTGAGATCAACTATCAATTTGAACTAAGTTTTGAGGAAGTAAGTCAGAGAAAAAGAAGTGTCGTATACATCAGTTCCATATAGTTATGTAGACCATCGAGTCGAGTTTTTTCATGCCCATAATTTCGCAGGAACTTCGTAAGTCGAGCATCTTTCAGAAAAGTGGTATCTTCAAGTTCTAAGCCTTTAAGTGTTGAGTCCCTAATCCCTTTTGACAAGTATCTTTGAGTCATTTAGTTGAGTAGTGCATGCTCATAATTCCACATGAACTCTGAGTTGAGCATTTTTGAAATGAGTAGTATCATAGAAATTCTTGAGTTCCAAGTATTTGAGTTCTATCTATGGTTATTGAAAACCTTGCATGCAGTCGTTCATGTCCATAATTTGGCATTAACCATATTATAAGAACTCTTTTACAAACGTTTTAACTTTGTTTTAAGACTTAAGTTTTGAGTTCAGTAAATAGTAAAGTTGAAGTTCTTTTCTTCAAAAAGTATATGGGGACTAAGTCTTCCCAAAGAGATTTAAAATGTTTTCACATTTAAATAAGAACGAAAACTGAGATTTCCAAAGAGCCTTCGGCCAAGTTTTTAGAAAAGAGTAATCGCTTTCTAAATTAAGCAAGAAGGGAAACTTTGATTTCCAAGATAGCCTTTGGGCTAAGTTTTTGAGCACTAATCTCAAATCACAGAAAGAAGTATAATTTTAAAACATAAAGAGCTAGTATATTTTGGGAGTAGTATTGAGCACCGATATGGGGGAGTATTCAGAAAACCCCGAGCCGCCATAAACCATATAGCCATCATGGGTAGAAAAGGGTCATACTTTTTAAATGAATCCTTTTCGCATAGACTAGTGGATCCACTTAGTAGTTCAGGTCCTATGCCCTTGGCAAGGTATAGGATGCTCTGGCAACGTGACAGAAATCGTTATATCATCACAATAGCTCTTAGGCGATGGTTGTCGGTTAGAGAAACTCCCACATAAGTTATTTTATTCTTATATACACAGTTATTTGTATTTTTTTCCATACATTTCAGAGTTATGTTGTATCCTTGCATACACACAGAGTTGACAACATGTTTTTAAACAGTTTGTTTCTTTATATTTCACTTGTTTTAAATTGTTTTATATTGAAATGAGTTCAGTCATATTGAGTTGAGTATCCAGAGTTGAGTACCCAGAGTTGAATATCATATCTTTGAGTTGAGTATCTTATCTTTAAGTTGAGTATCTTATTCTTGAGTACTTTTGAGTTGGGTAAGTGTGAGTAGTTTTGAGTATGCTTGAGTATTCCTTGAATTGAGTAAGTTTGAGAAGAGGTAAGTATGTTTTTTTTATCAAGTTTCAAGCTTATGTTTATGTTTTAGAATTCCCGTTGCATGCTCGTACATTCCACGTACTGAGCCATTTGGCCTGCATCTGCTCATGATGCAGACACAGGTATTCAGGATCATCAACAGGAGCTTCGTTGATACATCCAAGAGTTTGATTTAGCTATGGTGAGCCTCCTTGCTTCCGGAGGATTTCATTTACCTTTCAGTTATATCCGTTGTTTGGATGTCGTGGGTCTTGTCCCCACTTCCATCTTTATCAGTTAGAGGCTTCATAGATAGTCAGTATAGTTGAGAAGTCTGTATTATTCATTTATTTTATTAAATGTTTTAAATACTTAAGTGTCTATTTTATGGCGAGTTGAATATATTATTTTTGTTCTAAGTTTTTTATTTGAGTTAAAATTTTGAAAAGTTGAGTTTACTGAATTATTCAGTTTTTAAGCTTTGTATGATTGAGTTAGTCTTCCGCTTGAAGTCAGCCAGGATAAGGGTTCGCTTGGGGACCATTAATGGTTCTCGAGTGCCAGCCACGTCCAGGGTGTAGGATCAGGTCGTGACAAACTTGGTATCAGAGCACAGAGTTTAAGAGTCCTAGGGTGTCTATGAATCCGTGTCAAGTAGGATCTTAGTTATGGTTGTGCGGGCCCCACTTCTATAAATGAGGGACTATAGACATTTAAGAAAAGTTTCCCTTCTTTCACACTCTTAATCGTGCAATAGAGTTATGTCATAGAGACTTATTTTAACTCGTGCGTTTCTTAGAATCATTCGACTACCCATCATACTAGAGGTGGTTGAAAAACTGAGTCATTTCTTTGTCGATGAGTTGTTCTTAGCAAGAGTTTAGAGGAAGTCATGAGAATCCAGAGGGGCTTAAGAGAAGTCCAAGACTAAGTTAAGTGTTTAGTTTCAGAGGAATGCACCCATATTCTTATGAATCGTGCGTTTGAGCTAAAAGCGAGTTGTACTCTTTTCCTTAAGCCTTGTTTCAATTGAGATCCTTTTAAAGAAGTATGATTAGAGCTTGGGTAAGATTTTCACCCAAATAGGTAGCATGAGTTAAAAAATCATGAGGAATAGTAGCGAAAGAGCCCAGAGTTAGTATGCATAGGTTTAGTAATCTAAGAAAGGGAGATGGTGTTTTGACAAGCTATGTTACTGTAGTCATGCACCCAGTAAGTTATTGATGAAGAGTTTTCCCTTATGGGTAGGGTAAGAGTTGCTAATCAAGATGATATAGAGTATATGTTTGTTAACCAGAATAGAGTTGATGTCGATGTGCCATCGTATTAAAGGAGACTAATTTCATGTGTTGAATAAGAGAGCAGAGTATTTATGAAGTGATAGATGGTCATGATGTTTAGAAGGTTATAGAACTGATCAAGTAATGAGGTATGGTATGGTAGGCGAGCAATCGTATTGATATTCGGGTTTAGTAATGAACATTAAGCTTGAATTTGAGATAAGTGTCATGTTCCAAAGAATGACAACATGAGGGTGATGATGTTAGTCTTGAGATTTGATCTTATAGACTTGGCATAGAGTAGGTAAGGAATTGAAATGTTAGCTCCAATGAATATGAGTGGTACATGTCAGAGACCCTAACCTTTAGATAAGGGCAGTTAAGTGTGGCTAAATCAAAAGAGAAAAAAGAGCATTAAGAGGATGTACACCAGTTAGAGATGATGGAATAGGTCCATATCTTTCAAGTGTCAGCTTTAGACCTAAGGGGGAGATGTCGAGATGAGAAATCAAGTCAAGTGTTTGAGAGTAAGATAGTAATGAGTTCCAAAGAGTTTGCAAGATATCTTTTCAGAGGTCATTTTAGTAATGGAGTGATGTTAGAAAGAGAAGGTTAATGATCTTATGGTGATGATGATGGTGTGATAGTTACATATAAGGTTGTAAATAAGGAGGAAGATTAGAATGAGGTTTTACTATGAGAAATATTTAAATGAGAGCCCTTAGTTGGCTCTGAAGGAGTTTGTTAGTAGGAGTCCATGGAGTTGCTAGAGTACTAAGCTTGAATGTGGTGCTAAGGAGTAATGGTCTGGGGATGAGATTCCCTATAGAGAGGTATAGAACCTGAACCTAAGGATTTGGGTTAAGCTTCAATATAGTGAGAGCGTACCATTAGCCTTAGACCTTAACAAGAGTAACCCGTTCCATACGTAGTCCAGTCGTCATTCGAGGACGAAATATCCCAAGGGGGAGATATTGTAAAACCCCAGAGACTTTTTGAGCTAAGACTTGAACCATCCTTCGTTGTGAGTAGGATTTTACCGAGGAATTAAAATTTCTTAAGTGTTAAGTTCACTAGATGTAGCATCTTGTGTTCGAAAAAGAACTAAATTGGAAATAGCAAAATTTGAAATTTTGCAAGTAATGCTTAAGTTATGAGTTTTGGGTCAACTTGAAATGATCCTAACTCCTAGCACAAGATGAGTTAGATGTGCTACAAGATACCGTAGGAAATACCTTTGAATTATCTTTCCAACGCCACCGAGTTTCTCAGTTTCAAGTTCGTATGAGGGAGATATATTCATTCGAAGTTGGGCTGTCTAGATAAGGAAAGTCAAAGCTGGATTTTAGAGGGGTATTTTGGTCTTTTTCTTACCAAATCAGATTTAATTCTTTTTTAGTAAGGTTTTAAGGGTCTAATTCTATTGTGTTCGGTTTTATAATCCTAGAAATAGCCTAGGGTTTTAGTTGAGAGTTCAAGAAGAGAAAAGAGGAGAAAAGAAGAGAGGATCAAGTGTTCGTCGAGATTCTTGCGTGTTGTAGTGGATTTTCGCCATAGGTTTGATCCCTAAGAGGTATGTAAGCTTCCATAGTGTTGGGTTAGTTCACCCACACGCCAATCTTATTATTTTCAGCGAAATTTCATTCTTGAAGTTCAAAGATTAGAGTTCTTGATAGGTGTTCTTGAAGTTCATTCTAAATCTTGTTGTGTTGGGGTTTAGATGATATCTTTAGATAAAATTTAGTAATTTGAGTGTTGTTTTGAGTATATTAAAGTGTACTTATGTTAAGTAATCGAATCTAAGTGATTGGGGAAGAAACCGTTCGATTCTAGGTGAGTTAGGGTGAGAAAACGAGCAAGGAAAATTCCTTGGATTTTCTGGGTTGGGACCTGGCGCAATGCGCCAGCCAAAGCGCCCCAAACCCTCCTTTGAAGTGTAGGGGCTGGCTCCCCGTGCCACCCATAGCGTCAAGGTTGCCTGCCCCATCCATTTTGTCGTCGATTGCCCCGTTTTGAGTTCATTTAAAGTGCACATTCACTCTTTTTCGATTCTAACTACTGTAAGCTACTTCTAAACACCTAAAATCATTCCTAACATGATCAGAACCTTGAATTCATAATTCATAATTCAAATTCAAGGTAGAGTTAACAGTTAAGTTTTGAGAATTCTTTTGAACATTCTAAGAAAGTCCCTTTGAGTTCTTTTGAGGAGTCTTCTACAACTTCTACTAACTTGTTTCAAGACTCAATTAAGTGAGAATGAGAGTGAGGAGAATATATTCATGAGTCTACATTATCACCTAGATTCTTCATATAATGAACCATAACTCTTGAATTCATAATTCACATTCAAGAGAGAGTTAAGAGTAGAGTTCAAGAAAGTCTTTGAGTTCAATTGTGAATCCTTTGAGATCAACTATCGATTTGAACTATGTTTTGAAAAAGTAAGTAAGAGAATAAGAAGAGTCGTATACATGAGTTCCATATAGTTATGTAGATCATCGAGTCGAGTTGTTTCATGCCCATAATTTTGTATGAACGTTGTAAGTCGAGCATCTTTCAGAAAAGTGGTATCTTCAAGTTCTAAGCCTATAAGTGTTGAGTTCCTAATCCCTTTTGAGAGGTATACGTGAGTCATTGAGTTGAGTAGTTCATGCTCATAATTCCACATGAACTCTGAGTTGAGCATTCTTGAAATGGGTAGTATCATTGAAATTGTTGAGTTCCAAGTATTTGAGTTCTATCTATGGTTATTGAAAACCTTGCATTCACTCGTTCATGTCCATAATTCTTCATGAACCATATTTTAAGAAGTCTTTTACAAACGTTTTAACCTTGTTTTAAGACTTATGTTTTTAGTTCAGTAAAGATTAAAGTTAAAGTTCTTTTCTTCAAAAACTATATGGGGACTAAGTATTCCCACAGTGATTTAAAATGTTTTCACATTTAAATAAGAACGGAAACGGAGATTTCCAAAGATCCTTCGGGTAAGTTTTTTCAGAAAAGAGTAATCGCTTTCTAATTGAAGCAAGAGGGGAAACTTTCATATCCAAGATAGCCTTTGAGCTAAGTTTTTGAGCACTAATCTCAAATCATAGAAAGAAGTATGTTTTTAAAACATAAAGAGCTAGTCTATTTTGGGAGTAGTATTGAGCACCAATATGTGGGAGGGTTCAGAAAACCTGAGACGCCATAAACCATGTACCCATCATGGGTAGAAAAGGGTCATACTTTTTAGATGAATCCTTTTCGCATAGACTAGTGGATCCACTGAGTTGTTCAAGTCCTATGCCCTTGGCAAGGTATTGGATGCTCCGGCAGCGTGAGGGAAATCGTTGTATCGTCACAATAGCTCTTACGTGATGGTTGTCGGTTAGAGAAATTGTAACACCCCGAAAATACTAACAAGAGTCGCATGTCGATAAACCACTGCTTAATTATTACAATATGTTTAATTCTCATTTTGGGAACTTGAAATAATGTTATATTTGTAACCTTGCTTAAAATAATTGTCATCGTAATTTAATGTATTGTATGGGGGTATTTGCGTAATGTTTTAATTAGAAATATGTATAGCTTTAGAAGGAGGTGAAAGATATATATATAGGTGTATATGTATGCATTTGGGCAGCCAACTTTTATGGACAACTGTGTATATGATAAGCACCTCTTGTGTTACTATATTTTGACACCTCCTCATAGGAAATTCGTCTCACCTAAAGTATAAGTCCCTTAGAACATTATCTAACCTGTTGTTCTTCAAGATCACAAGAGAAAATCTTGGTCCTTTTGGCTGGAAATTGAGTTACACTCTTCTCTTTGGTAGGTGGTAAAACCTGTTTTTGAGCTGGATAGCGTTTAGTAGATTAAGCATATCTCGTTCTATAGAACTGTGTTTACTGTGAATAAATATGATTTGGAAAGATAATTTGTATATGTAAAACTCTTATGTTTATGTTAAACTCTAATTTAGTTGTTATGGATTCGAAATATGGGACGCATCATAGGACAAGTTCTGTCCAGATTCTAAAGTTTGAAATCTTGTATGGACAACTGTTAGTGTTTTGAATATATTATTTTATCCAAAATACATTTTGCGGTGATTCTTGGTTGTTTACAACCTTAAGAGAGGTACCTACATCTTTCATGAAGAGTATACAGTCCAGTTGTGCCGTTTGCCATTTCAAATATTAGTTGCGACATGATGCACTAGGATGGCTATAATTTACTGTTTGGGAGCATAGTCGTATTTGTACAGTCTAGGCTTACTTGTGATGATAACTCTATTTTACGTCATCATTATTGAGCTGCTAGAAAGTAAATAAGTTATTGAATTCATTTTTTTAAGGTTGTATATCCTCATGTACAAGTTGAAGACTTTGATACGCTGCTAGGTCTACGGTTTGACTAGTGGAGTTTTGTTGGACTGCTTTTGTGCTAAAGAACTGAGGTTTGTATATAAACTTATACTTGTACTCTTTTTACCTGCTGGTATATCTGAAAGTTATCTTGGTACCTTGGTTACCTCTTGCACTTTGCATTGTCGTATTGGTATTCTTTAATACATTAAAGATGCTTATGTAACTCGCCTACTTGTATGGATTGTTTGATCACTTAGCACTCTTGTTGGGACTTGTCCTTCTTGTGGCTGTGACTTTTTCAGTCTTGGCATGCCTCTTGGTTTGGATCATTTGCCATCTTGACTCTGGATTTTTAGTTCATCTTAAGAATAGAAGTTGTCCATTTTAAGTATGAACTAGGAAGCCATTTTTTTCATATGGTTCTTGGTTCTCTTGATTATTGGGTTTTGACCCTTCTTGATACCTGCTCGTGCTTGGTGTGACGACATGATGTATATATTGGGTGAGTCTTGTTATTGAATCTCTTGAAAAGTTGTGCTATGAGCATTCTTGACATTTGGACCTTTAAATATTGAACTTGATACTCCTTGTATATTGTTTACTTGATTTAGTGATTTTGTTTCGATCGTGCTGCCCTTGACTTGAGAATGATAACTTGGTGAATTTAAGGGCTCCAAACCTATAGTTTGTACACCACTAAGCTATATGCTTAGCGATAGTTGTTTCTATCGTAGGGGCTGTTCGCGATGATGCTTGAAGCTGGCCATTGATGATGGAGATTTTGAAAGCCTTAAGGAAGATCAAATTTTCATATAGGCATATATATTTTGTATAACCTTGGGACTTGTACATGATCTTTGTGCTGTATATTTACAAGAGATTTTGAGGGCTGATTTGGTCAAGTCACCATGGGTTGTATTATAAGTATGGTTATACGTTTTTATCTTTTTGGGGTGCGTAAACCCAAGTCTTGTAATATACTAATTTGCTATATGTCGTGAAAGTTGAGTGAAGCATGAGACGGCTGATTTTGGTACTCGGAAGCTTGTAATATTCTTGTTATTTCACCCTTGAATGTGAGGTTAACATATGCGTGAAGATTTGGTCGGTTAATTGCTTAAATGTTATTTATTTTTTTGGAGTTCGTTATGAATCTAATCCCTCTACTAGATTAAAATCAGTTTTCCCTCATTAATTGGTTTTAAATGTCACAAGTATTTAATTAGATTTCTTGTTTAAGTAGTGGTATCGTTTTGAAAGGATCGCTATAGAAACTCCCACATAAGTTATTGTATTCTTATATACACAGTTATTTGTATTTTTTTTCATACATTTCAGAGTTATGTTGTATCCTTGAATACACATAGAGTTGACAACATGTTTTTAAACAGTTTGTTTCTTTATATTGCACTTGTTTTAAATTGCTTTATATTGAAATGAGTTCAGTCATATTGAGTTGAGTATCCAGAGTTGAGTACCCAAAGTCGAATATCATATCTTTGAGTTGAGTATCTTATCTCTGAGTTGAATATCTTATCCTTGAGTACTTCTGAGTTGAGTAAGTGTGAGTAGTTTTGAGTATCCTTGAGTATTCCTTGAGTTGAGTAAGTTTGAGAAGAGGTAAGTATATTTCCTTTTTATCAAGTTTCAAGCTTATGTTTATGTTTTAAAATTCCCCTTGCATGCTCGTACATTCCACGTACTGAGTCATTTGGCCTGCATCTTCTAATGCAGCAGACACGGATATTTAGGATCATCAACAGGAGCTTCGTTGATACATTTGAGAGTTCGAGTTAGCTATGGTGAGCCTCCTTGCTTTCGGAGGATTTCATTTACCTTTCAGTTATATCAATTGTTAAGATGTCGTGGGTCTTGTACCGACTTCCATCTTTATCAGTTAGAGGCTTCATAGATTGTCAGTATAGTTGAAAAGTCTGTATTATTCATTTATTTTATTAAATGTTTTAAAGACTTAAGTGTCTATTTTCTGGCGAGTTGAATATATTATGTTTATTCTAAGTTGTTCATTTGATTTAAAGTTTTGAAAAGTTGAGTTTAGTGAATATTTATTCAGTTTTTAAGCTTTGTATGCTTGAGTTAGTCTTCCGCTAGAAGTCAGCCAAGATAAGGGTTCGTTTGGGGACCAGCAATGGTTCTCGAGTGCCGGCCAAGTCCAGGGTGTAGGCTCGGGTCATGATTGGATGGTTGGTATGAATAAATTTCCTTATGATCAAAGTATTGTACATGACTATTTCCTTATTTATGACTATTGATTATGATGAGGTCTAAAGATGAGATGAATGACTAAGGTAGCACCAACAAAGTACTTAGTATTGTTGGTATTATGGGATGCCAACCATACATTGCACAAGTGTTCCTTAGGGTTTCTAAGGTAATGGTTTTATAATGTTTGGAGGATAAATGTGATTATGACTTGTGTTTTACATTGAAAGTGCATGTTGATTTCCAAACTTGACAAATGCATACTTTTCAACTAAAATGTCTTTTTGATCATATTTCAAGGATTTTTATGCATGCTTCTGTACTTAGTACTTTATATGCTAACCCATTTCTTCTACATTTATTATGAGTGTAGATTCCGATCATTGAGACGTACTTCCTCTTCCAAGAGAATCTTGGGTTGACTATTCCCTAAGGCTGGTGAGTCCTCATGGTTCGAGGATAAGACATTATTCATTCCTAGTTTCTATTGTACTTTCTATTTTTGAAAGTTTATTGATGTAAAGGGCTTTGACCCTATTTGTACTAGATGGTGATTGAGACAAGGTCTAGACTCTTATTTCCGTTTATAAAAAAGAGTTGACTTCGATTGTAAAAGTTTAAAATTTTCTGCATCTTTCTTATGACTTCATGTGTATGATTATGCTAAGGGGTTGTATGCTACCCCTTCAGGGTCAAGTACGTCGCGTTACGTCTAGGGTGTACCCTGGGTCGTGACAATTTCGCATACAACATTTGTTTCCCAAGAACAGCTAAAACAATATGAAGATGGTCGGCATGCTCTTCCTCACTTTTCGAATAAACCAAAATGTCACCAATAACTACTATAACAAACGAATCAAGAAATGATTTGAACACACCATTCATCAAACTCGTGAAAGTTGCAAGCACATTTGTCAACCCAAACAACATAACTAGGAACACATAGTGCCCATAGCAGGCCCTAAATGTCATTTTTAGTATATCCTCACGCCTAATATTGAACTGATGATAGCCAGACCATAGATCAATCTTAAAGAAAACAGATGCACCCTGCAATTGGTCAAAAAGATCATCTATCCAAAGCAATGGACACTTATTTCGAATAATGAGCGTATTCAATTGTTGATAGTCTATGCACATCCTCATACTACCACGATTTTTCCTAACAAACAAAACAGGAGCACCCCATGATCAAACACTAGGACAGATTAATCCTTTATCAAGAAGCTCTTGGATTTGAGCCTTAAGCTCTCTCAATTCAGCCGGAGCCATGCGATACGGAGGAATAGAAATGGGGCGCGGACCAGGTTACAAATCGATACAGAAATCTAAATCTCTATCTAGAGGCATACAAGGTGAATCGGTAGGAAATACTTCTTTAAATTCTAACACCACAGAAATAGACTCAATAGATGGAGACTCAACCTTAACATCCCGAATATGAGCCAAATAAGCCAAATAACCCTGCCCCACTAGTTTCCTAGTCCGAATGGAGGATATGATCTTAACTGGCTTAGGCTTGTACACCCCTTCCCACTTTAACTTTTCCCTACCCAAGATCTCTAGAGTCACAGAATTAATATTACGATTAAGCATAGCTTAATAGGGGGACAACCAAGTCATGCCTAAGATGATATCGAATTTAGTCATATCCAAAATAACCAAATCAGCCCAAGTCTAAAAACACACAAACAAGAAAGGACAAGCACGATAGACATGGGTGACTATGACAGACTCTCCAACTAGGGTAGAAACATTGATGGGGGCATCAAGTACATCACAAATCATATCAAATCCCAAGGCAAACTGAACGGACACATATAAATAAGTACAACCCAGATCAACCAAAGCAGTAGCCATCCTGTCATATACAAGAATAGTACATGTGATCACTTCGTCCGAAGACCTTGCCTCGCTCTTGCCTAAAAAGGCATAAAACTGAGCCCTGTCATCTTGACGGGCGACCTCTTCCCCTACCTGCATTACCATTTCCCCGGCCTCCACGACCTCTGTGATTTCCTCTTCACGTGCCCAGGCTATCCACAATTGTAACACACTTAGTAACTTAATCAAGTAAGCATCGCTGCTATTGTAGTAGTCGTATCATGACCCTCTTTGATATACCCTCAATCTAGGAAATCGCAGTAGAGATTCTAACCTCAATTGTCGCAACATAATTCCATCAATTACTAAGCAACCCATACATGTTATGACAATAATACTAAATGCATTTTCCAAAATAATGGTGTTCATTACCTAGTCGTCCCTTACAAAACTTCTTGAATGCTGTCACCTATAAGCTTGAATCTGCAAATATGACCTTAATCCCTTCCTAAGCGACAGATTTGCTCTTTTACACTACAACAAAGTGGAATACCATATTTGGATAAAACACAAAATATGGCCTTATAGGCTGCAACAACCATATGATGTTGCTCTATATTCTAGAACTCATCTCTCCTCCTATCCCTCAAAGTTCAAGGTATATACTTCTCCATAAAGAAAGCGATAAAATGTTTCCCAGGTCATGAGTAGTCTATTTACTAGTCAACAGTCAACATGAGACAACCACCACATTTTGGTGTCTCTCTTGAACTGGTATATCATTAACTCTACGCCAAATCACTCTACCTTTTTTCTTCTAATGAAGTAGCTCATGAAAATCAACCTTAAGAACATAATAAAAACCTCATGTTTGTCACTATACATTACATGCCCACATTGAATCTGGTAAACATGTTTATTTGGAAGGACGCATCCTCTCTTGCTAGTGTTGGCCTTACCATTTCTGTTGCTCTAATTCTAACCATAGAGTGAAGGAGGAAAGATACCAATTTTTATCACCTAGATACCATTGGATTCAAGTAATAGCACGAAGGAAAGAAAGAAATGAGTTTTCTTAAAGTCCTATAGCCTCTCAAAAAAAAGTACAGGCGTCTCCGTACCGTTCCACAACACTCTACTAGACTCATTTTGGTACAATGAGATCAACAAACCTAGGGCTCTGATACCACATTTGTCACGACCCAGACCGTCGTGATTTTCACCCATACTAACCCTCCGGTGGGAGAACCATTACTACTAACAAACTAACCCCAAAACTACACATTTAAAGATATGAAAGAAAGTTTAAATGCAGAAATAAAGTGGAGTTCCCATAAACTCCAAAAGTCTAACAATTCGATACTAAAACATTGTGGAAAACACTCCTAGAATCTGAAAGTCAATGTACCAAAACATCTAAAGTTCAAAAAGTCTAAGGAAAATGGGTACAACCCAAACTTAACATACAAATGAATCTAACTAGAAAGTCTGAGTAAAAAAAGAGTGGACTAAAACATAAAGGACCCATGGTAGCCTGAAAGAAATGGCTCACCCTTGAATCCGATCTTCCTCACTGATCTCCTAAACGAGGTCAGTCCGTAGCCGCCTGAAGATGCCCTGTACTCAACAAAGAAGAAGCAAGTGCAGAATCAGTACACAACCACAGTGTACTGGTAGGATCACATGACTATTCCAGTAAGTGAAACATTTAATTAAGCAGTCACAACATAGTAAACATGCATATACAAAACATATACAATATCAATTATCATTTCAGGAGTAATGTACAATTCAACATTCTCAATAATATGCATATATGACAAGTAAACGGTCCTCTCATTGAACCCATACCCAAACTGTTAGTGTGCCAGATAGTGACAAGCTAGTGTATTGGAACGTGACACCCGATCCAATATGTATGTCGATAAGTGAAATTTGATCTTAGTTAGTGTGTCAGAACGTGACATCCGATCCATTCAACATGCCACAATCACAATCACAAGGTACATTTTTATAATCATACAATCACATGTTGATTCATGGCTTACAATCATTGATTCATACTCATTTACATTAGGTGTGATCAATAGTGCAACATTCACATACATACATGCATTACAATGAAGCAATCACTAACATACATCACACAAACATGAAATCAAACCATCACCTACCTCGAACCCAAGCTTGAATCCTCAGAAGAAACTTGATTCTTCCCTTTCCAGATTATTTTCGCTTGTTCTAGGTCTACAAATAAGTAATAATATGCAAGGATCAATAATTAAGGTCTAATTTACTCGGATTATAACAAATCCAATAACCCAAGACTAAACCCATGATCCTAAGGTGCAGCTAGGGCCTTTTCCCACCATCAATGTCAAGCCAAAACCTTACCCCAATGATAAATACCTACAAACCCAATAACCCAAGACCAAACCCATGAATTTAGAGTTTCAAGCCCCCATTTCACAACACATCTTCGACCTATGACATTCAAAAACTATTCGTTCACGTTAAGATCAGTTTCAGGAGTTCTACTCACCTGAGTTCAACTCTGTAAAGTCAAACAGGTACCTTAACGTCTTAGCTATCTACTTATGTGATTAAAATCATCATTAGATCTTTATTCATAATCAGATTTACCTACACCTCACTGACTTAGATTTCATCCAAATCTGGACTAGGCTAGGAATTCTCAAGTTACTACTCAAAAGTTTTCTGACCCCAATTCTTTCTCCAATTGGCTTTTTCCTAACAACGGAATCAGGTCGTTACAATTTTATTCTACATCTATCTACTCTTTATTACTACATAAGTTTTTTTGAAAAATTGAATCTTAACCTATTGCTAAGAAAGTTTATTTCTATTCAGAAGATTTAATTTTTGAATATTTAGAGAAACTTTCAATAAAGTTTATTTTTGAAAGTAGAATTTTGGGCGTGTTTTTGCTTTTCAATTTTTTGATAAATATTATGTTTAGAGTATCAAGATATTTGTGGCTTGTTGTACATGCAGGATAAAATTCATTATTTTGCATCTCAAATGAAATCTTTCTGAAGTATATATTATAATTCATGATCTACAAACCTGGGGGGAGGTATAGTTGTGTGTTTGATGTAGGGGTTGTGGTTTCTCCAATTAGTAAAATATTCAAATCAGTATTATCCTCTTGATGATAATTTTAGCCCAGTTGAAAGCATAACTTAACAAGTTGGAAAATACTATGGGTGTATGCATAACGATAGGGGTTTCAACTTGAATAGGTAAAAAATTACCTAACAACATCGATTAATACATGAATAAAATTTGGTCTAATCTACACTCAATATTCTTCTGAACTATCAAGCATATATCCCTTGGATTCTTTCAAACTTTAGGACCCTTTCAAATAAAACACCAAAGAAACATTGAGTAGATAGACTATTTCTAGCTCAACACCATTAAATGTGAAACTACTCAAGTTATCCCATCCCTGGATCAAACCCATAAAATAAATTTCATCAAGTCCTCACTATTGAGTGTTACCCAACTCCATTAAGCTTTACCAAGTCAAGATGGTATTAGAGAGCTCAATCAATGTCCATAACCACTAGTTTTAGATTAAAACTTTAAGAGAACAATAGATCGATATAATACAATAAATATTAAATCTGATTATTCAATATCCGTTCACGTTTTACATACCCATATACCACACACACCCCTAGATTAGGGTTTAGCTACTCATAATAGATGAAATAGATAAAATACCGATAAAATAAAGGTCCATTTCAAGCTAAATTTATGAGCAAAACTTGAATTTCAAACTTGACTTGACCCTTATATGAATTTTCTTTCTCTAAAATCTAAGAAGTTTTTACTTTTTCTCTATTCTTTATCTTGCATAATATTTTTCTGTTTTATCATATCCCATGTGTATTTCCCTAATTGGGAAGAAGATAAAGGTACATAACTACACAAATCTTTATTCTATCCTTGGAACATTCTAAAAGAAAACACTTTTTTCAAAAATCACATTTTTGCCCTTTATCTTGTGTCCTTTGAACTTATAATGGATCGGCGAGACGCCGATTAGAGAAAGCGGAGCACCAATCACGTCCTAGCATAAACCATCAGTTTTTCATTACAATCTTCTGTGATAAGATCTGTGAACACCAATAGGTCATTTTACCACACAATCTTCACAGTGCTACTAAGACAACAAAGCACCATTCAAGTCAGCGTTTAGTCGGTGAGACGCATGCTAGCTTGTGTCGGACACCCATTCCAAACTGGTGTGCTTTTGGTGCCTTTTGGCTTCAAATCCATCATACATATTTTTCCATAGAATGCATGCATACAAGAGAAGTACTAGGGCCTAAAACTCCTTCAATAAGGATTAGAACATGGAAATAATTAAAGAATTTGAATCTAATGAGTCAGCAATATACCAACTCATCAATATAGTGTACAAGAAATCTAATAGTTTATAGTGAAAAATGAGAAGAAGAATATAAGATATAACTTTCATGTGCTCCATGACCTAAAACAATTTACAATGAATTCAATCTATATATTTCTCAATTAGGTATATATGTAGTTTTCATGCCATACATCAATATAATGAAAAATATTTTTTAACTGATTATCAGTTATTCTTTTTTTTTTTTTTTCTATACACTTGAAGAAAATACCTAAAAATTAAAGTACGCAAAACCAATAACAGGAAATACAATCACATAATTTCAATAAGAATATGGAATATAAATTTAATTATAATTTATCCAACTCTATAAAAGATGTTCTCATTCCGTGGGCTATCAGTGGAAAACACAAAAGAAAGTGTAATGGAATTTTTTGACAAACATGAATTATGAAGTTCAAACATATGACTAAAAGTTGCAGGAGTCATAATTTATAAACTAGAAAATAATATTTTGAGTATTGCTTTAATCTAGACCGAGATATTCATCAAGAGGCTAATATTGATTAGAATATTGTACTATACTGAACAACCACAACCCCTACTTTACACACAAATGTACCCCCTTTTGGACCTCAAATATTATGATAAATACTTGAGAAAAAAATTAATTTGAGCTATGAAATAGTGATTTTCATTCTTCATGTCACGACGCAGGGGTACCTTCTAGATGTAACAAGGCGCACAAGACCCCTAGAGGCCTCATACAAGCCACTTAGCATATAATAACATAATGTAAATAGAAATGATGCATAAATTTAAAACATTTTCCATAATATCAAAGTGTTTATAAAACGAGCGGAAGTCTATTACACCTTTGTCTCAAATCATCTAAAACATGAACATCTTTGGGACACAGCCCATCCAATAGTTCTAAACATAAAAGAAAGACATAAGAACAAGGTGACTTTCTCCTCGAACACTATGAGGACTCACCAAACTTCAACCCCTTGCTTCTACTAAGATCCTTGCCACGAGGATGGAAGTCAATGTGGATAGACCCTATGTTTGATAAGAATGTACGCAAAGGTTTGTGTTAGTACAAAATGTACTAAATATGATAGCTAGCATAAATCATCAACATAGGCATAACATAAGCATTAGTCGACATAAGACATAACCCATAAGCATAAGAGATAACAAAATAGTCATAGGCATAATCAATACTTTGATCATCATAATATAAGAGGAACACTTCATAAGTACCTCAAGCATACTAAACAAGGCATGCATAAGACCCCATAAATCTCACCCATGCTAAGTAGACCACATTGGGCCATCATTTATGTTCATCACCTTTATTTCTCATTCTTAGCTCATTTCTCATAGACAAGGGAAAATCAGCTTCCGTCATTCATATCAAGGAAAGTAACTCTAGCAACAATCCAAGCTAATCATACACTATACAATCATATCTCATAGTAGAACATACTTACGATACTTTCTTGAAGTAACCTTGATTTATTATAAACATACTTCTTTGATTAGAGACTAGTCCCTCTTTAGCTCTTGCTACTATTCATGGAAAGTACTTCTTTACTTAGTCCACAACAAGTCATCACACATGAATGGTTACGATTTACTAATTCAGGGCTACCAAGAAAAAGCACCATGTTATGCTAGAACAAGCTACCATGGAAAACATGCTCTTATGCAAGCCCAAGCTACTCAAGGAAAGGTACAATTGCTCAATCCAGGCTATGAATGAAATGGTTTGGCCTAACCAAGTCATGCTACAATGAAAGCATTCTATTATGCTAGTTCAAGCTAACCTTAGGAAGGGTACGATTTCTCAATCCAAGGCTACCATGAGGTTTTCTACTCAAGCTACCATGAATGGTCTTGCCTTACCAATTCAAGCTATACATGAAGGGATTTCATATCACAACTTCAAGTTACATCACTAAGTTAATCCTTTAGACCATGCGTGAGAAAACCTTTCACCATCCATGATTACTAGCTTTTAGATTCAATTAGGTGAGAAATCCTTTCAACCATAGAATCGTACTATGTGAGAAGACCTTT
>JAJOOF010001088.1:0-2500 GCA_029582545.1 Solanum lignicaule | reverse complement strand
TACAATTGGCTTGGAATGGTTCTAAGTTTGCAGAGGAAGCCAGTGAAGCTCATCACATTCTTCATGTCGGGCTTTAGACTATAGAATTATATATGATTCTAGAGGGTTTGACCACTGGTCGAGGGAGTGCCTCTGGTGGGGGTTGATTTTTTAGGCATTCCAAACATCTGACACTCCCTAGGCTAGGGTGATTAAACCTTATTGTATCTGTGGGGAACATGGCCCTCGATCTAAAGCGTGTCTCAACATTGGACCGTTATGAGAGGTATTCAATTAGAGCAGTCTCGCGGGCTTTCCATCTATTTGGTTAGAGGTTATGCCTTTTATTTTACTAGTACTACTTTAGGTGTTCAAGTTGAGGTTGAGCACGATCTATTCTATCTTTCTGTAGGACGGCTAAAGGACAGGGTTTCAACTATTCTTTCCTGGAAGGGATTTTATGGTTTTACCCCTTTCATTTTTATTTTATATTATTATGGGTTTTCATGCCCATTCGAATTTATTTGGCTTGTCATCTATAACTTGCCTGTTATGGCACCTTGATTTGAGGGTTGTATATGTGTTTTTCCCTCTATAGTTGATTTTTGTTAGTAGTGGATAAACTAGGGTGTGCTTCTTTGATCGCGAGTAGTGATTGAGTAAGTCCCTTGATAGTCTTGTTATGGTTGTGGCCTTGGAATTTTTGTTTTCCCTTTTTGCAGTCCTTGATGTAAATATTTTCTATGATGCTTATCCTTGTTTGATATGTGGCTATACAAGCTTTTCCCCATTTGAGATTTGAGTGTTATTGGGCATGGTTGGCTTGGGAGGTTGGCCATGTTGGGTGCCATCCCTTTTGAGTAGTAGTTGGAAGATTGCTAGTTTTTGGAGTTCTCTGTTAGGTAGTTGGCCTTCTTTAGTGTGGCAGTCCTTTTTGGTTGCTTATTTCTTTGCCTTAGTGTTTTCTCGATTGCAGAGTTGTGTTTTTTATCATTCAGTCTATTTGGACTCATCTACTTCTTGGGGTCCTGGAGTTTTCTTTGGCTAGCCAGAATCTGGAGGTGTGATCCCTTGTTGGGCCTTATTCTTGTTGTTGTTGTTGTTGTGTTGATAGCTGATGAGTCCACAAATTGGACTCATTTAGGGCTTTATTCTAATAGAAATAGTGTCCACGAATTCTTGTTTTATTTCAATACCTGATTAAAATGCTTAAGTTTCAGGTATTTGAAGTTTTATTGGAAGCATGGACACTTAGGCGCAAAACGGAGCAAAAAGAGACTGAAAAGAACAAGAAATGAAAGTCTGCCGATCACCGAGTCCAACTTGGCGAGTCGCCGAATTGACATGAACCGCCCTTTGTTCCGGTACGCGAATCCTTGAAGGAAGTGGATCAAAAGGCGAGGAAAGAAGCAGTCGGCGAGTTGCCGATTAGTTCCGTGAAGCAGTACTGTACCGCCCAATTATCCAGAATATGATGATGCTAAAGGCAAGACACTAAAGGTTATGAGCTTATTAAAGGGCGGATCGCCAAGTCCATCGGTGATCTCGACTAATGTCGCTGAACGATCCTCCGTAGCATAATCTGTGAAAACTATAAATACTAGTTAGAGTTGTAGTCTTAGTGTGGAACATTTTAGAGTAAAAATTATTATTAATCTGTAGTATTATTCTGTATTTTTCTCTTAAGTTTGGAGAGGTTTTTTTGGAGACTTGAAGAAAGGAGCTCATCTTCCCCAAGTTGGAAGTGGGTCTTCTTTATTCTTCTTCCGTAGCTTAATTCAAGATTTAATTTCTTATACTCAGTTGATTTCTTTATCATGTTAGGTATAATTTCTTATTTCTTGATGTGTGGCTAAAAACCCCCATTCTTGGGGTGTGATTTAGCAAATATGGGTTGATATTCTTGTTGGCTCTTGCTTGCTAATAGGTTAGATGTAGTTTAATGGTGATTTCACCTAGTGGTTGTGGTTTAATCTAAAGGGTTTGTAGTTCCAAATACAAAGCCACCCATGTGTTTTTGGCTTGCCCGAGATGGAGGTCGCGAAATCAAAACCACTAGACTGATGGCCTAAGAAGTAGGTCGACATGAGGTTCTGCCCGAGAGGGTGAGCCCTAGTCCCATATCCTAAGACTCAGCTCGAGAGAGTGAGTGGGGTAAGGCGTAGGCTGGTCTTCATGCGGCAAATGGGTATCCGAGAGAAACTCATTTGAAACGGGGTAAGTTTCCCGAGAGGGAACTTATTTCCATTTAAAGTTTAGCCTAGTCACTATTGTCTTGCAAATTTCCTATTGAAAGCATGTACCCAACGATTTATCTCAACTTGTATTGCGGTCACATCCCAAGAACCTTCCCCATACTTGATTTTCTTGTTTATTTTGTTGTTTTACTATTTGTGACAAACCCCCATTTGATATTTGACACTTTCGTGTCACCCCCTTTAATTTACTTTGGTTTTGTTCATCAATATCTTTAGCTACGACTAGTTAGAATGTAATTTTATTTTTCTATCAATTCTCAAAA